>JAOYMY020245396.1:0-18052 GCA_025802475.2 Pernis celebensis
GATCCTCGATATCGTTGCGCGCGTTGCACACCGCTTCCAGCGCATCAAGCGCAAGCGGAAAGGCCACTCTGGCATCGACAATCCACTCAGCATCCCCCGGCTCAATCGTAATGCCACAGTTGTCATATCCCCAGGCGGATATCACATAAGCTTCAGCATCCCGGCTGCCATCCGAAAACACTTCCCCGCGCTTAACAGTTTCCAGATTAGGACCACAATCGCCCCAACTTAAGCTCACATCCCCTGCTCTATCCTCGCCCCATTGCCATGGCCCCTCGGTCGCAGCAGCCAGCAGTTTTCGCCGCTTAACGATCCAATCCTCAGCCATCAGTCCTACTCCTTCCATCAAACCGTCCACATGCACAACCCTCAACCACACAATGCGAGCTTACCCCATCTCCCCAACCGCCCAGACCATAATGCAAACCCCGATCATGAGTACAATATCCGCACGGATTCCCCCCACCCGCCGGACCAACTCCCCCGCTCTCACGTCCACCTCTGCCCAGCTCCCCCTGGTGTGGACCCCCCACTTCCCGTTCCTCGCCCCTCAGCTTCTGCAGTTGATAGTAGCCCAGGCTAGCTAATTGTCTACATCCAAGCCCAAAGCCATTGGCGCTATCTGCGTTATAGCTGTAGGCAGTTAAATAGCGCACCTTAGGTGAATGCGCTAGTGCTTCTACAAGCATGTCTGCGGTAACCGCATTCGAGGCCAGCACCATCCCCGAGCGGCGATCAAAGCTATGCCACTGCACCCACACCCGAGCATCCCGAAGCTCTGCCTCAAGAGCAGCTTCCCTATCCAGATGCTTAAGCCCAGCAAACTTGCCCGTGCCCGTGCCTGAGCCCCCATCCATACTCACAACTCGCCCCTTTCTATACGGAGTGCATCCTCAAGCACTCGTTCATGCCATTCTCGAGGTAATCTCACCCGGTCATCGAAGTCTCGTAGCGCCTTCGCGGCGATGGCTGGGGCGACGGCTTCTAGTGCGGCACGCATTGAGTCGAGGTCGAACTCGCGGAAGGCGGGGTACCGCATGCCCCACTCGGTTGTGTCGCCCGACTCTGCTCGTTCATAGTCCCACCGGGCCTTAGCAGCAATCTCTGCCGCCTCGTCAGTGACCAGTTCACACATTATCTACTCCCCTTTCTTGCTCGAAAACCGCCTTGCCAAGCTGGGTTAGCTTAGCACTGAACGTTCCAGTTAGCCTTTCCCGCTCGCGCTGCTTTGCTACCCGAATCGCCGGCGTGCCTTTGCCCTGGGCATATGCATCGAAGGCGTCAGCATATTCCTGGGTTACTCTGATACGGCAGGGATCGGCTGACTCTGGTACATTGGCCACCCCCGGCTGACTCCAGGTGTGGATGACCGAGCGCATCAGCACCGCGGCATCCTCCCAGGTTTTAATTCGTTCCTCATCTCGAGCTTCGCGGTCGACCTGGCGAACCGTCTTGGCGACAACCTTAAGGCCAGCACCAAAATCGGACTTAAGTTCTTCCCTCTCGATCTTGCTGAGCTTTTCCCAGGCGGTTCCCGTACCCTCTAGGACGGCTGTTACTGCACCTCCATGGCCACCCCAGTTCTCCCAAGCGGCCTTTGCCCCGGCCTCAAGCATATGATCCGGCCAGTCAAGGCTATCTAGCGCCTCATCTTCAGTCACGGCCTCTTGTTCTCCAACTGGTTCCTCAGCTGCAGCTCGCTCGGCGGCCCGCTCGGCATCTTCAGCCTTGCCTCTGGCTTCACTCATCTCCATTATTCTTCCTTTCCTTGTTCTTCTTGCGGAAGTCACTAATACCTTCCATGATACTTTCTATCCAGATAACGACGATTACCAGCACCACCAGGATAAATACCAACCCCGCAATACCGGCGACAATACCACCAATAACGGCTAGAACCATAACCAAAATATCGATCATAGTTAATCTGTTCCCTTCTCATAGTCTTCATACTCGCGCCAGTCGATACCATCCCATGTGCCCCGGTCGGGCGGTGGTTCAAGGCCGGGTATTGGGTCTTCTCCAGCGTAATCCTCGCGGCTCACTAGGTAATCAAACTCGGGGTCGAAGTTATCCTCTTCAGCGCCCTGGATGTCGCCCTCGATCCCTGCAGCGAGTTTGAGCTCTACAAGCGCCCGTCGGGTCGCGCAGGGCATTTGCTGCCAGCATTCGATACAGGTCCCTGGGTCGTTCTCTACGGGCCGATGGAGATACTCTAGCCCGCGCACTGTCTGCTTGACTGCATTATATAGCGTCCGGGCTTTAAGGATCTCCTCAACATCCTCCTCACTCACGATGGGCAGTGGCATCTGATAGTTAGGCAAGTCACTCATCAGTTTCTGCCTATCAGATTCACCGCTACTGTGAGTACCACGAGCGTGATCCATAATAGAACCAGCATTCCACTCATATTCGCTCCTTTGCTTCTTTGTAGAGGCGTTCCTCAAATTGATCGAGCTTCTTTTCGATGAAGGCATAGCGTTGTTCATAAGTATGAGCCATGATATACCACCAGCTTCCTGCAATAGTGAGAATGATAGTACCAACCACTAGTAGCTGGCGTAGCCTGGGCCAAAACCTCATAGCGGACCCCATCCAACGATTTCTGTCTTGGTCGTGAAGGTATAATGAGCAAGGCGGTCAAAGAACTGGGTCGTTCCGGCCTGATGCCAGCTTGAGCCATTCCACACCACCAGTCGACCTCGTGAGTCGATGCGGGATGCCTTGTTCTCATCATTGAGAAGGCTGCCTTCGCTGGGTTTGCGGGCATCCATGCGCATCAGCACATCAACAATAGCCAATAGACCCTGGGCGATGCCGGCATGACCCGGTCCTGAGTGGTTGGAGAGCTCGAGGGCGGAATCATAGTTGCTCATCAGATGGCCCTATCTGCTAGAAGAATGATGGCGGCCATGGTTGCGAAGCTAAGCGACCACCAAATGAACTGACCCAGCTTGGTGTGGAGGGTCTTGGTAATGAGGAGTTCCATGAAAATCATGCCCTAATACTATACTACCCCAATGCCGGTGTCAAGGCACCTGCTACCCACTCCTCATGTGATGAACCCGCTACTCTTCGCCGAACCCTATACGCGCGCGAGCATTATCAAGCGAGCCAAATTAATAACTCAGCAATCTCTGAGGGCTTTATCAAGCGACCAGCACAGCTCGCGGGCGTAATTGATCAGCCAATTATCAACGGGCGATTAGGGAGCCTCCTGGCGAGCTACTCACGTGATGGCTGGAATAATGCGGCGACCATTCCGTAACTATGGTATCTCGTCAGATCCTTGACTGGCATTCTGCTGCATTGATAGAGTGGACATAATGCCCCTTTAGTGGCAATAGTCCCACTTTCAGAGAGGGGATAAAACATGGAATATTGGCAAGTTGATCTATTGGATAGCCAGGATCATGCCAAGGGTCGCTTTCCTCAGGTTGCGGGTGGATCACTGGACTGGTCGATCTTCAAATCTATAGCGGGCTCAGGTAAGATCGAATTTACCGATAAGCCGGACTTCTCGGTTAACTGGTTTACCGATCGTTTGGCGATTACTCATGTCAATGAGTCTGCTATCCAGCCCATTCAACCTATGGGTATTTGGCTTTTTGCTAAGCCAGAGAAGAATTATAAGCAGGGTATCACTAAAGCCCCTTTGTCTTTGCTGGATAAATGCGAGCTCTATAGTTCTGAGATTGGTCAATGGCTGACTATCCCAGTGGGTACGGTTGTTACTGACAAGGTTTATGAGCTCCTTACCACGAAGGCCATCGGGGTAACAGTTTCCTTGACGGTCAGTACAAAGACTTTGCCTATTGCTCTTAGCTGGGAACCTACTGATACTTGGCTTACGGTTATCAATGGGTTGCTGAAGGCCATTGACTATGGCAGTCTTTGGGTTGATTTACTGGGTCGCTTCAGGGTTGCTCCCTATATTCTGCCTGAGAAGCGGCCGATTAGAGCAACCTATGGTTCTGCACCCGGTAATCTTAAGCTTAGGGATGAATGGGATGACTCGCTTCCACTATCTGATATTCCCACTGGCGTTGTAGCATTTAGCAAGGGCGATGAAAACACCGCCGGGCTAAGAGCTAGAGTCGATCTGCCTGATAATCACCCCTTGAGTGCAGTATCTCGAGGTAGAGAAAAGCTCAAGAGTATCAATGTTGAGGCAGTAGACCAAGCGGCTATTGACGGACTAGCGGCTCGAGGTTTAGCTGAAGCGGTACAGGCCATTCGCCGCTCTACCATTCTGCATCCAGTAAATGCCACTGAGATGAATGAGGTGGTTAAGCATGGACCGCTTAACTATCATGGACCTATTGTTGAACGCAATGTTACACTTGGCCTAGGGGCGGTAGTTAAGGATACCATCCGCCGAATCTATACTGAGGATGATGATCTACCATGGCTATGAACGAGGGTTTTGACTTACTATCCCGATCAGTAGCGGTAACTTCCACACCAGTGGTCAAAACGCGATCTAACTGGGCTACAGTAGAAACCATCGATCCGCTTACGATCATTCTCGATGAGGACACAACAAATACACCTCGAGAGGTTTCTGAAAACGCCGTGGGTAGGCTAAAAGTTACAGATAGAGTTCGTTTTGCCCATGAGGATAAGCGCCTAGTCATTACTGAGGCACCAAGTAAGGTTGACGACCTCTTTAGCCTGAGAATTCCAGCTGGCGCCGATCTAAATAACTACATTATTCCAGGCCAGTATTACAACCCATTGAACGTGGAAGTCGCTGGATTTACGAACGGCCCGCCCAGCAATTCAGCTGGCGCTCTAGTGGTGCTGCAAACGGGGTCTGGTACCGCGATCCAGTTCTGGCATGGTTTCGACGACAACGGAATCGGGTCCAAGATATATCGACGCCGGTTGTACAGCGGGTCATGGTCCGCATGGAAGCTAATGAACCCCGCCTCTTGGGTTGGGTCTGCCAGCGGAGGTCAGCGCTCCGGGGTTACTTTCTACAACGTGACTCTCACCTTCCCTACTGGGCTGTTTTCTGTAGCGCCAAAAGTGTTTGCCCAGATCAATAATCAAGCCGGAGGCGCACCCCAATTGCAGGTGCTGACTGCGAGCGTCACAACGTCAAGCTGCGTAGTTGGCTTCTTCATGACCACTGGAACGATGGATGATCACTGGTGTGAAGCTGACGTATTCGCAATCGAACCAAGCTAACGATCTAAGGAGTCATTATGGAACTACCGGATATCAAACAACTCACTGAACAGCAGTGGGATCAGCTTGTTGCTGCCATTCAACAGGCCAAAGTCGCCAAGGAGATTCAGAGTCAGCAAGCTCATGAAACCCTGAAGAATAGCATCTCAGGTGTTACTACAGAGCTCGACAAGCTCATCGGTCCTGATAATCCAACAATGCCATCTACTAACTCGCTTACTGAGGTCCAATTGTATTCGGGCGATGAGATGGTTACTCATGCCCGACTAGCTCTACCCCTTCTCTTTGACGATGTAAAGAAACTAGCGAGGGCGGTTAAAAATTTGGCTGCATATGTTGCAGGCCGACCAGAACAGTAAGCCATGTAAATGGCTGAAATACTAGCTCTGATCGGAAATGCCCTACCTACAATAACCCCTATGGCTGTATTGCTCATTATTCTACTAAGCTTTTATCGAGCAGTATCTGAGGGTAACCTAATTCCTAACTCCGTTCACGCTCAGCTCATTGAGAGCAAGAATAGGGAGATCCAAACACTACGAGATGCGCTAACGCAATCTAACGCCCAGATCGACCGGTTAATCGACATGGGTGAGACTAACATCCGCTTGATCAAGGCAATCACTCCCCCCGTTAAGGAGGATGAGCTATGAATGTCCTTACCCCCATCGTTAACCCCATCAAAAGGGTCGTTATCCGTGTAGCAGATATGATCAAACCCCCATCTTGGATCATTGAAGAACAAGCCATTGCGGAACAGTCACTCGAAGAAGCTCAGCAGTTTTATGACATCATCCAAAGTAAAAGCCAAGTGGTTAATCGTCTAACTAGAGAACATGAGCTAGATCGTCGACGAAATAACTATGGTGAAAGGGTGGCTAGGGCCATGGGAGGCCGTACATGAGGGATTCATTCCTATTAGTTGGTAACGTTGTTGCCACAATAGCCCTAATATCATTTATCCTGGTATACACAAGAGTATATTGGTGGAAGAATGAGTATGGGCGATCTATTATGTCTATGAAGGTGGCAGTTCTTTGCCTTGCCATCGGCGCCCTATTCCGCAGAGCGGGGGATGAAGACATGGCTATTTCCATCATCATGGCTGGGTGGTGGATGATTGCTGTAGTTATGATATGGCGCACTTCTATGCTATGGAAAAACCAAGCGGATCGAAGAAAGCAATGGGAAGCTTGGCAAAAGTAGGAGGATGAAAATGAGAAGCCTAAGTGAGTGGTTTGACAACTCCGCTGAAATCCAACGCGCAATCGAAGACAACCCCGACGTACCAGTGGCCCTTATTTGCGCAGTTATCCGCAAAGAAGGCTCAGGGCGGAACGTCTATGGCAATGACTCGGGTGGGGTATTCTCCACACCGGGTGCGTCTGATAAGGATGTAACCCACGATAACTTCCATAATGAGTTCTTGCCACGAGTCTTGGCAGGCGAGGTTAGCAATGGTGTTGGGCCCATGCAAATCACCTTTGCTGGGTACCGCGACAAGGTAACCGGGAAGCGGGATGGGGGCTTCTTCAAGGAGGCGGCAGACCTTGGCCTCGACTTGAGCAAGGTCTATGACAATGTTAAGTTTGGCATTCGTAAGATTCGTCAGTATCTCAAGGATGCGGGCGGAGTGCCGACTGAGGCCGCAGTTAAGTCAGTTGGCAAGCGGTATAATGGCGCAGTTGCTTATGGTGATGCGCTCTGGGATGAATACAACATCTGGGTCGCCCGACTCAGTGAAACCACAGGAGGAGATATGGCTTACATTACACTCCATGGTAAGAGGGCCTGTAGCTGTCAGCAAAAGACCCTTCCTTACCTCGAGCGAGACCTGCGCGCTGCCGGCCTCATCATCAAGGATCTGTCAGGGCTCATTACCCAGCAGGCATACAACTCTACTGTCAATGCTTCCGGATCAACACATGACGGAGGCGGGGTGTGGGATGTTCCCCATCGCTTGGTGGACACTGATGCTAAGAAGAAGATCTGGGCACGCCACGGCTGGATCCCCTTCGACCGCCGCACCATCGATGCGCCCAAGTCGAAGTGGCCCAACCATGGCCATATGGTCGTCGCTGGATGTATCCATCGCGATCCCTCAGCCGCCAAGCAAGAAGTATCGGCACGCGCTGGGCGGAACGCTCTTGCGAACAATGGGCCCTTCCGAGGTGACTGTGGACCGATCATCACCTGGGCCCAGGCACTCGCTCGCGAGACCGGCTCTCCCGGTTTGCCTAATACCGGCGTTGTAACTCCACCCAAGCCTCATCCGACCTGGGATGGCAAGAGCTTCCCCGGTGCTCACATCTTTACCATCGGCGCATCTCACCCTGCTGTTACTCTGCTGGGTCAGCGACTCATCGCTCATGGCTTTGATAGGTTCTACAAGGTTGGTCCTGGGCCTCGCTTCAGTGCTGCAGATAAGCTCGCTACTCAGGCGTTCCAGAATTCTCGTAAGTGGAAGAATGCGGATGGCATTCCTGGGCCATTGACTTGGTCGGAACTGATGAAGCCTCCGCCCAAGCCTGCAACAGTAACCACCATGATGCGTCGTGGTGCTACTGGTGAAGCTGTTCGTAGGATGCAGGATGGCCTTAACCGGGTATTCGGTGCTTACTCTAAGCTGAAGGAAGATGGTATCTTTGGCTATGCAACTGAACGCGTTGTCAAGGAGTTCCAGAAGCGATCGAACCTCAAGATCGATGGCATTGTAGGTCCTGTTACCAGGGCCGAACTTGCCAAGCACAACATCAAGTTCTAGGGAGAACTCATGCTACCAAGCCAAAAAAGCTATATTGGATCGCTCATCTCCTATGGAGTAATCGTCATTGTCGGCTTGCTTACTGCTTTCGGTTTAAGCCTAACCGCCATCCAAATCTCAGCCATTACCATGGCTTCTGCCTTCATCGGCATTCTGACCACCCTCTATCTTTGGGCCAAGACGGTACCAAAGGAGAAGGTACTCGAGGTCCTTATCGGCGATGAAGTTGTTGCCGGTCCTGCCAATGACATGGCTGCTGAGGGCGATGTGATTCGTCAATTGCAAGAAGAACCTCGTCGAGCCATCGATAGGCCCTTAGGAGAGGAAGTATAGTGGCACATGCACCTGGAATCACTCTCCGCCCGTGGACCATCGGCGGAACCACCACCACGGAGGCCGGAGAGCCGCTGTTCACCCGAGCCAAGGTCACGGCCTCGCGTTCGCTGATGTTGTGGGGCGCCACCGGTTGGCGGTATGAGTCGTCGACCCAGACGATCACCAGCACCGAGGGCGCTCAGGTCTCGGGTGAGTCGCCGGTCACGAATCAGGCTGGGTGGCGCACCGAGGGCAACAACATCATCGACGTGAGTGTTCTGGGTTCGTACACGCACACGTACACGTTCAAGGTGTCGCAGTTCCGGAAGGATGCTGCCGGGCGTGAGATCCCGGTGGGGGAGGAGCGCACGTACGCGAACGTGGTGCTGCCCGCTGAGGACCTGTCCCCCGTGGACCTCGACACCATGCTGCCCGTGGGCACTGTGGCTGGCGGGGCCGTGCTGGTGCCCGATTCGTGGGATCAGCGGGTGGCGGCGGCTGAGGCGGCGGCGACCGCCGCCCTGGCCGCCACGACGCCGACCGGCGACATAGTGTGCTGGGGCGACTCCCTCACCGCCAGCGGCTACCCTGCCGACCTCGCCACAATCACCGGGCGCACCGCACGCAACGCTGGCGTCGGCGGTGAAACCCCCGCCGCCATCGCGGCACGACAGGGCGGACGGCCCTACCTACTCAGCCCCGCAGGGGGCAACATCCCCGCATCGGGCGGCGTCGTGGTCACCATCGCCAACGGCGACGAATGGACATGGCCGCTCCTCCAAGGCGACGGCATCCCCGACGGCAACATGGTGGGCACCCTCGCGGGCGTGACCGGAACCCTGTCGATCGCCAAGGTGACACCCGGCAGCAGCACCCATGAGGCCGGCGACGTGTACACCTTCACCCGATCCTCGTCGGGCGCGGCCGTATCGACGCCGTACCCCGTGCCCTTCCATACCGCGTTCTCGGTTGCGCGGCGCGGCGACGTGTCGATCATCTGGGCCGGGCGCAACGGGGTCTACTCCTACACTGCCGACAGGATCGCCGAAGACATCCGGGCCATGACACTCCACCTGAGCGGGGCGCCGCGGTTCCTCGTGCTCGGAGTCCTCAATCAGCGGCTAGAGATCACCGGCAGCAGCGCCCATACCAACATCGACGCGCTCAACGCGGCACTGGCGTCCGAGTACGGGAGGCGCTTCGTGGACGTGCGCCGCCACCTGATCGACTACGGCCTCGCAGTGGCAGGCATCCCCGCGACCACGGCCGACGCGGCGGATATTGCACAGGACATCGTTCCCACATCCCTCCGCTCGGATGGGGTGCACCTCAACGGGGCGGGCCGCAAGGTGGCCGCCACCTACGTGGCTGAGCGTCTGGCCGAGTTTGGATGGGCGGGCACCCTCACGCCCACCACGTACCCGGCCGCGCAGGCGGCCCACACCAACCTGGCACCCAACCCAGAGTTCGAGAACGACACAACAGCGTGGGGCGCATCGGGTGGCGCGACCGTGGCCCGCACCACGGCGCAGGCTTTCTCGGGTCGCGCGTCTCTACAGGTCACCCACGCGGCGGCCGAGAGTTCCGGCGTCCAACTGTCCGGGAACAGGCTGGCGGTCACTGCCGGGCTGACGGCTGTGGGTGTGGTTCGGGTCAAGGCCCCCGCCGGGGTGTGGACGAAGCTCATCCTGCACATGTGGTCGGCCGTTACGGGCGGTAGCTACATTGGCAACGTTCAAACGTCCATGATCGGCACGGGCGACTGGATGACCATCACCACGACCGGGCCGATTGCGGCGGGCACTACCCACATCGCCCCCCAAGTGATGCGGGTGACGAACTGGGCCGGAACCCCCGTGGTCTACGTCGACAGCTTCGACATCTGGCAATACTGACCCCCCGCTCGACCCAACGCCCGCTCAGCCCTCACCGGCTGGGCGGGCGTTTCGTGCGTTCTGGCACGAATCGAACACCCTCACTGGGGCACGTAGGGGGCACGACGTGACCGATTCCGCCCCATGCACGCGTGAGTGTCGTAAGTTCGAATCTTCCCGGAGTTGCTCCTGTCACAGTAGAGAATATACCGCTATCACACCTAGAGAGGTAACAATATGACTATCCAGATTCAGCTAATATCACCCAAATCAATTAAGCCGGGGGGTGTAGAATATATTACATGGGAAGTTTCTGGTCTATCTACAGATGAAGCTATACTTGATGCTCAGTTCTCAATAGATGGTTGTAAAACTTGGAATAGGGCTAAAATAGACCAAGGGTGGATTAAAGTTCTGGCCGCTCACCCGTTGGCCATAAACCCAGAGGAAGCCCTAACCCTCACACAACCCAAAACTCCCTTCTACATTAAGGTTATTAAACACCCTGAAGAGATTATTCGGGGAGAGTATGACATTTGGTTGGAATAACCAAGTAAGGTGGAATGAATTTTCCCTCCATGGGGTAGCTGGGGTCTCACGTAGCTCCTTGAGACTTATATCCATGCCTTGATAAAGTGAACATGATCTCATTTTTGTACGGAGAAAGGGTAACATGATGGATCTTTTAGTTCTAGTCATCAGCTTACTTACCCTTATCTGCGTGCTTCGCTTGCAACCCCAATCCCCGCCCGTTAAGCCTGATCCATCTATGATCAAACAACGGCGAGTGGCTAACATTACTCCTCGAGTACAAAGAGCCAAAACAAAGCAACCTAAGAATTATGACATTGCTGCTACCGGGCGGATGGGTAAGCTTATTCCACACCAAGGGGGCAATGATGGCTACTCCTATGACAGTAAACTTCCAGAAGGTGGGCGACTACCGCCAACATAAGTCTGGTAAGATTAGGGACCTTCTCCCCACCCTCGAGATTCCTCGCACCGCTGAGGGCAAGTTGCTTACCCGTAAGCAAATCCGCGCTCGTATGCGAAGAAGGATGAATCGCTCTGAGGCAATGACCGCTCAGGAAGCCGAGTATTACTACCAGAAGCCCATTGATGAGTGGGACCTCGATGAGCTAGCTCATGGTCGCCCTAGAGATAAGGCTGGAGGCTTTAGGGGCCCTAAGCCCAAGTGGATTTCTGCCGCCATCCATGAAGAGGCGATGGAGCGATACACCGCTGCTGTTAAAGCGGAGATGAATGAAACCACCGTTGATGCACTCCAGACACTCACGCACTTGCTAAATAATACCGAGAGCGATGACAAGGGTAAGCCCATCGTTCCGCCCTCGGTGAAACTTGATGCTGCTAAGTTTCTAATTGAACACGTAATCGGTAAGCCTAAGCAGCGTATCGAATCTGACGTTTCGGTTAAGCTTCAAGGTATCCTGGGTCAGGTTATGGTTAACCCCGCTCAGGCTCTCATGGATCCCTCTCGAGGTGGTCAGGGTTATACAATGGCCCACTTCCCTGGTGTTACAATGCCAATGGTTGAAGGCTATGTTGACGGAGTGGAGGAAGATTATGATGGAGACTGAGGATTGCTGCCAGCTATGTAATGAACCTCGTTCAGCCCATGGCGACAAGCATCATGAGTTCTCAACTGATGGCCAACTCAAGGGTCCCATCCGCGATAAAACTAAGCCTCCCCTCGAGCGAACTGCCGATAGCCCAATGGTCAACCATCTTTCCGGATTGATGCTTAGAACAATTGAGCGATTGACCATGCTGGGCTTGCTACACGAAGCCGATCTACTCTATATTTTCGGCGGAAAGGCTCCGGATGTATCGAATCCTGGAGGAGAAGCTGCTGAGCCAGCTCCGAGACATAGCACTTAGTCGACTACCTCAAGAAGCGGTGGGCCTCATTTTGCCGAATGGCGCAGTGGTTGAACTGGAGAATTTTTCCGACTGTCCAGATACTTCCTTCGCCATCAAGAGTAAGAGCCTTTCATCCGCAGTTATGGATAATGGTTGGCCGCTTACTGCTTTAACTCTCGAACAAACCACCATCTGGCATTCACACCCCGGTGGCAATATCGGCCCTAGTACTCGCGACTTGCGGGCTAAGGTTCCGCCCTTCAGCTTTTTGGTTCTGACGCTAGCTGAAGAAGAACTCATTCCAACTTGGTATTAGGAGGAACGATGGCAAAGTCAACTAAGCCTACATACCTTAGTGAGTATGAAGGCCGGGGCACCATGCCCAACACGGTCTTTCCCAAGGGCAGCGATGCACTTACTCCAGCCGATAAGCTGCGACTCCAGTCCCTGACGGGGCAAGAAGAAGATAGCCGCGCACCCGTCGACCCCTACCATTGGTTTGGTGGTATTGGTCCTGACACTAAGGCTGAGGAAGCGGATCGAATCGCCAAAGCCACTGCTGCACAGGCACTGGATATGGATGAGCGTAATCGATATCGCGAGTCGCCCAAATCATGATTCTAGGGGGCTCTGGAAGGCCCTTAGGAAATTCCTCACCTGCTCATCGGGTGATTGAGTCACGTCAATAACAAGAATCCCAGGGAGCTCCCTATGCCGATTATTCTACCCAGCGAAGAGGGGCAGGTCTTCCGAAAGGATAAGTACTTCGAGCTAACGGGATATGCGCCGCATAGGGGTCAGCAGCAGATTCATTACAATAACACTCGTCACCGGGTAGTTTGCAATGGACGACGCTGGGGCAAAACCATTCTTGGTGCCAAGGAGGTCGAGGGTTTGGCCTTCGTCCGAAACTGGCGTGGCGAACCGATGCGAGGCTGGATCGTTGGTCCTGAGTATGGTGACTGCGAGAAAGAGTTCCGCGTCGTTTATGACACCTTTTCAAATTTGGGTGTGGACAAAGTTAGCTCCAAGTTCCTCAACAATGTTGAGAATGGCAATATGCATATCAAAACCAAGTGGGGATTCGACATCGAGTGTCGCTCTGCTCGTCACCCAGAAAGCCTGGTTGGTGAAGGTCTTGACTTTGTATTGCTAGTTGAAGCTGGGCGGCATCGACGCCGCATGTTCGGTGACTACATTCGACCTGCTCTCTCAGATAAGCGCGGCATGAGCATTATGTCGGGGGTGCCTGAAGATGCAAGCGAAACTGCCCTACTTTACTGGGCATATCACCGAGGGCAAGATATCACCAAAACCCAGTGGCAATCTTGGCGAATGCCTAGCTGGACAAATAACATCGTCTTTCCTGGTGGTTATAACGACCCCGAGATTCAGGAAGCCAAGGATGACTTGACAGACGATGAGTTTGCTCGGCAGTATGGTGGACACTTCGTTCAGCGCCAGGGTCGAGTGATGAAGGAATGGGATGATGAGGACCATGTTCGACATCTTCCCTACAACCCCGATTGGCCCTTGTTTGCAGCGGTAGACTTTGGATATACCAATGACTGGGTTTGGCTATGGATTCAAATGGATCCGCTCGATAACTTTGTTCATGTCATCGGCGAACATCGATTCCGACTTCGAGATACTGAAGATATTGCCAAGAATGAGTTCAAGGATCACGAACTAACCCAAAAGCTGGTAGCAATTTACGTCGATCCCGCTTCACCCGATGATGCCTCGATTCTTAGGCGACATCTGGGGGTTCCAACCAGAAACAACACTGGTGGTGAAATCAAGGTTCGTCTTCAGCTGATTAGGGCAGCGTTGAAGCTAAGGCCAGAGGCATTGCCCGATGACCACCCAGATAAGCGACCGGGGTTGCTGGTAGATAAGAGTTGCACAATGCTTATCTGGGAAATGCGAGAAGGGTATCGTTGGCCAGAGCGATCTAGCGATTTGCATAACGCTAGCGAGTTGCCACTTGATAAAGATAACCATGGGGTTGAAGCTCTAGGGCGGTTCTTCAAGGGACACATGGAACGATTCTCCAATGAACGACGAAGCTCCCGACAAAGTTCTGTTAAAAAGAGGAGGACTGCCGCATGAGTTCTGATACTTATACCCAGTGGTCTGCGGTCAATGCATACGGCGGTACAAGGCCAAGCTGGGTACCTACCGAAGATCAAGAACGACTGATGGCATACCTCAAGTATGATCAGATCTACTGGAACGAGCCGCGGCAGTTTACCCTGCGCGTGCTCGAGGGTGAGCAACCCCTGTATATCCCCAATGCCCGTATCATTGTTGATACCACTGCTCACTACATTCTCAAGGGCTTGGAACTGATTCCCGATGGGCCCAAGAACCTCAAGGTCGCCCTGGATGCATTCTTGGCTCGTGAACTTTTCTATTCCCGCTTCCACACCGCTAAGCATGGTGGGGTTGCTCGAGGGGACTACTTCTTCCATATGACGGCGAACCCCGCCAAACCACCGGGCGAACGGATTTCGCTCAACTCAGTAGATCCATCGATCGTGTTTCCCATCTATGACACAGATGAACCTGACAAGCTCATCGGTTGCCATATCGCGGAACAATACTACTTGCCCGATGATCCCTACAAGGTTCGTATTCGCAAGCTAACATATCGCATCGATGAGTCTAATGGCAGACGACGTATCTCGAGGGAAGAGGGCATTTATGAGCTCGACCCCGTTTGGTATGGCAAGGCACCGAAGCTAGTCAAGCAACGCATTCCTTTTGGATACTTGGATGATCGCATTACTGCGATTCCCATCTATGCATTTAAGAACCGCGATTGGGATGGCGAGCAGTTCGGTTCCTCGGAACTTCGAGGGTTTGAGACACTGCTGCAAACAGTTTCTCAGGGCGCTACTGATGTTTCTGGTGCGCTTTCCCTTGAAGGCTTGGGTGTTTATGCTACTGATGGCGGACGCCCGGTCGATGAAGATGGTGTTGAGGTAGATTGGGAGGTTGCTCCCGGTCGAGTTATGGAAGTTCCGCAAGGTGCATATTTCCGCCGAGTCGAGGGTGTGGGATCTATTACTCCCGCCAGCGACCAAATTAGCTACCTAGAATCCAAACTGGTCGAGGCTTCATCGCTTACTGATGTTGCTCTTGGTAAAGTGGAGGCCCAGGTTGCTCAGTCAGGCATTGCCCTGGCTATTCGATTCATGCCTACGCTAGCTAAAGTCGAGCAGCGAGATACTGCCGGCATAGGCAAGCTTACGCAGCTTTTCCATGACTGGATGATTTGGCATGCCGTCTTTGAGCAGGAGGCTCTAGATGGCAAGATTATGCCTATCCTTGGTGAGAAGCTGCCGGTTGATCGGGTATCCAAGGTTAATGAGCTCAATAACATGCTGGATCGCCGAGTCATTTCGACTAACTACTACAGGTCGGAAATGGCCAAGCTGGGACATGTTTTCCCTGCTGGCATTGAGGATGAGATTCAGAAGGATCTTGAGCGCGGCCAAGTGAGCATTAAAGCCCAAGAGAAACTCGAGGGTGACGACGCCGAGACAGGCGACACGCTGGAGGAAACTAACCAAAGTAACAACAAGAATCGGTCGAATGAATCGGCCGGTACTGAGGTTAAGCCGAAGGCATAACGGGGCGGGATGCCCATTAACATAGCGCAGGATGCGCGGAAAGGTCCACCATGTCCACCTACATTGATCCTACCCTGGAGCTTCCTGAATGGATTCTCGGGGCCGAGGGCGAAGATGATGCCAATGATGCTGATGGAGACGACAGCGGTAACGATGAGGGCTCGCAGGATGCAGCCCATGATGATGCTGACGACCCCAAGGTAATCGGGCTAAAGACCGCTCTTGCTCAGGAACGGCTTACTGCTAAGCAGATGAAGGCAGAGCTTAAGGAACTTCGAAAGCTGAAGGAGGAGAAGGCAGCTCGTGAGCTTGCTGACAAGAGCGATCTTGAGCAGGCCCTGATTCGGGAGGAACAGGAAAAGAACAAGACTGCTAAGCTCGCCGCCGGCTTCCTTAATGAGCGAATTAGCAACGCTGTTCGGGTTGCCGCTCAAGCTGCAAACTTCATCGATCCTGACGATGCGATCTCTGGTGTGGACCGGACGGACCTCGTTTACGAACAGGACCCCAGCGACCCCTCGGTCATTACTCTGGATGTTAAGTCGGTTCAAAAGGCGGTCAAGGATTTGGCTACCAAGAAGCCGCACTTCGTTCGAACGGGTACTGACGATGGAAAGCCTACGGGTGGCCAGTTCGGTGGTGCTAAGACTAAGCGCCAAACGGACACGGATACGCTGAAGAGCTTTTACCCGGGTCTGTAATAACACCCCAAATCTATCCCCTTAAGGAGGGGCCTCTAATGGCAAGGTACGATAAGTACGATCCGATTTCTGGTGGATTCCGCGCTCGCCTGAATGCGAATCTCACCCTTACTAGCGGTGCCTACATCGGTGCCGTCTCGCTGAACTCCAGCGGCCGCGTCGTCACTGGCACCGCCGGCCCGTCTGGCATGGTCGGTGTTCTGGTGAAGAATGCCGCCCGCACCCCTAATGGCACGCCGAACCCGAACGCACCGATTGGCGCCATGGCCGGCGACGTCGTTGACATCATGACCGACGGCGAGATCGTCGACCTCAACGCGGTCACGATCGACGACGGCGTCGACGAGGACGAGGTCGACGACCTCGCCGAGGCCGTCGAGGGCGACGCCCCCGACGCGCCGGCCGACGGCGAGAAGGCCGACGACGCGCAGGCCCCCTCGGCCTGAGCCCGGCCCGCACCCCAGCCGCGCGCGGGGCCGTTCCCGACCACGGGAGCGGCCCCGCTTGCGCTCAGGGCGAACACGCCCGCGGCCGGGGATGGGCCCGCAGGTGTCGAACGTTAGGGTCGATGAGGTCGGGGAACGTGCCCCCCGGGCGCCCCGAGAAGATTCAAGAGATGGAGACAGCGTGAGCCACAGCAGCGAGATCGTCGCCGCAGACCAGGGCCCCAAGGGCGGGCTCGACGAACACATCTACCAGCGCCTGCTCAAGGAACGCATCATCTTCCTGGGCTCCGACGTGCGCGACGACAACGCCAACGCGATCTGCGCCCAGATGCTCCTGCTCGCGGCCGAGGACCCGAGCAAGGACATCTGGCTGTAAATCAACTCCCCGGGCGGGTCCATCTCGGCCGGCATGGCCATCTACGACACGATGAACTGGATCCCCAACGACGTCGCCACCGTCGCCATGGGCATGGCCGCCTCGATGGGTCAGTTCCTCCTGTCGGCCGGGGCCAAGGGCAAGCGCTACGCGACACCGCACGCGCGCATCCTCATGCACCAGCCCCTCGGCGGGATCGGCGGCAAGGCCACCGACATCAAGATCCAGGCCGAGCAGATGCTGTTCATCAAGCGGCAGATGGCCGAGCTCATCGCCGAGCACACGGGCCAGACGGTGGAGCAGATCACGAAGGACTCCGACCACGACCGCTGGTTCAGCGCGCAGGAGGCCAAGGAGTACGGCTTCGTCGACCACGTCTACACGAACGCCGGCCAGACGCCGGGCGCGGGCGGGACCGAGGGCTGAGCGGCGATGACCTGGACGACCTCCCCGCAGCCTTCCCGATTCGGAGATACCCACATGTCGAACGACGCCGGGCGCATTCTCACGCCCACCAGCCGCTACATCCTGCCGCAGTTCGAGGAGAAGACCTCGTACGGCATGAAGCGGACCGACCCCTACACCAAGATGTTCGAGGACCGCATCATCTTCCTGGGCAGCCAGGTCGACGACGCCTCCGCCGACGACATCATCGCCCAGCTCATCGTGCTGGAGTCGCAGGACCCTGACCGCGACATCATCATGTACATCAACTCGCCCGGTGGTTCGTTCACGGCCCTCACGGCGATCTACGACACGATGCAGTACATCCGCCCGGACGTGCACACGTTCGTGCTCGGCCAGGCGGCGTCAGCCGCTGCCGTGCTGCTCGGTGCCGGGGCTCCGGGCAAGCGCTACGCG
>JAOYMY020253523.1:0-17913 GCA_025802475.2 Pernis celebensis
TCTTTTTTATTTTTATATTATCATTTTTAAAATAATTAGATTCCTTTACTTTTATTTCATTTTCTTCTCGATTTTTATAATTGAAAACCGTAAGTAGCCATCTTACCTAACAAAAGTTGCCCCTTACCCCACATTGCTTTCATTTCCCGGCGGCCAGCACCGTCAATTATTACTATAAAATAAAGGAAAAACGTCACTGTTCATGTCACTTTTGTACAGTTGTGTCCCAATGCACGGTATGGTTCTATAGAATTAGCCAATGTTGACTTCTCAACCCTTCTTTCTAATAAGCATCACCGTAAGGAGAGCTGTTCATGGTAACATTCTTTCAACTTTTGTGAAAATTTTGTTTAAATATTGTTTAATTGTGAAGATTTTAACTTGTAACAAAAACTATTATTCTTAAATTAAAAATTATGGAAAATTTTGCTAAATAAAATGAATATTTTGATAAAAGTTAAGATTTGCGAAGGGTAACTAACCCATTATGTTAGGAAAATGCAGCCACTGTGGGTTATATCGAGAACTGTGTAAACTGTAATATTGTTCTATAGCATATGAAAAACACCCGCTATAATATTTTAAACTCATAGGTTATAGCGGGTCATCTTAGAATACAGTTTAGAGCACTTTATTAAGAAAAATGCTAAAGGTTGCTTACGCTTAGAAATAATGTTAGCATGTCATGAACAATAGGGAAAAATGTTCACCACGAAAGTCACCACTAGTGGCGATAAAATTGTTGGAGTAATTGACTCAGTTATGGAAGCGTGGAATGATGGTCGCTTTTATTCTCCTATGGAGGGGAATATATTAATTGATTGATGTCACCATCTAACGAAGTGCTCATCCACAAGAAAATTTAATATTTGACTTTATTTTATTATTATGTTAATATTTACTTGTTAAACAATTTACATATTGTAAGTTTTGCCTGCGTAGCCCAACTGGCAGAGGCGTCTGGTTTAGGTCCAGAAGGTTGGGGGTTCGAATCCCTCCGTGGGTACTGGGAATTATTGGAGCTTAAGCACAAGCCTAAGTGCAGAGCTTAATTGAAAATATAGGCACCTTCGTCCAACTTTCCCCACCATTTAAAGAGTTTTTTAATATTTTGACTTTAAATAAGTTTTATGTTAAAGTATACTTATTGAACACTTGAAAGTGTTTGATAATTATTTAATTAAATGAGGGCGATTAGCTCAACGGCAGAGCACAGGCCTTTTAAGCCCATGGTTCTCGGTTCGAATCCGAGATCGCCTACAATCAAACTTTAGTCACCAATATTTTAATTGGTGACTAAAGTGCTATAAGAAGCAAATATTTAATAACAATTACTTATATTTTTGGTAATATGAATATATTAAAAACCTTAAAAAAATAGTTAAGGACGTCATTGATGAGAACTAAATATTATGGTTACGTTTATCGAATCACTAATAACATTAATGGAAAGACTTATATTGGTCGGCATAAGTATATTAGTGATGAAGCGTGGGAGTCCTATCTGGGTAGCGGCACTTTGATAAAGAATTCAGTAAATTACTATGGTAGAGAAAACTTCACTAAAACATTAATAGAGGAATGTGAAATCTTAAAAGAACTTATTGAAAAAGAAAAATATTACATAGCGCTTGAAGTCTCCAGTGGCAAAAGTGAATATAATATTGCAGAGGCTAATAATAATTTACAAATTCATTTAAGTAGTTTAAATATAAATGGTGAGGAAGTGCTTGAGTGGTATTTTACGGAGGAGTTATCCTGGAATGAAATAGCCGCAAAGTTATCTTGCTCTGCTAGCGCAATATTTACCTATATAAAGAATAGTTATGGTGATGATGAGCGCTTTAAAAGAATGAAGGAAGATCCAACATTTAGAGTAATTAAATATACTGCTAAAAATAAAAATATAGTTAACTGTGAATATTGTGATAAGAGAGTTAAGTTAATGGGGCTAAGAGTTCATTTACAATATTGCTTGAAAGAGAAGAATGTTTGTAGTGAAAGTAATTGTCCAATTATCTTAAGTAAAGCTTCAGCAAAATATTGTAAAATCCATTACTATGAGACCACTGATTTCAAGGAGTATAGCAAGCGTTTCACTGTTGAGGGGACTAGAAGGGGCGCTTTAGCGGCTGCTCATAAGAGAATGCATGTAAAAGAAGGCATTTATATAGAATTTTGTGAATATTGTAAAGAATATTGCGAGGAGAATGAACTTGAACTAACTGTTACTAAGGAAAAACTTATAGAATTTAAAGAATTAAATTATTCAAATATGAAAATTGCAGAAATATTTAAGGTGAATAAAAGCACCATAAGTAATTGGTTAAAGTTGATTGGTGAATAAAAATATTATATAATGTATGACGCTAAACTATACAAATAAACTATACTAAAATCACGGGGAATATTAATTAAACTATTTTCCATAAAGTATTAATTAAAAGGTTTACTAAAAGTTAATCATCTGTGGGTAATTTTTTCTTACGTCTATCCACTGTGAACGCCCGCCATTATAACTATTTAATAGCATTGATACTTTAATCTTTACGAATAACAATTTACAGGAGGAGTTTTATGAAGCCTGAAGTTAGATTTTTTAGGAAAATCTTAAAATGCGGTGGGAGAGTACAATATATCATAAACTATAAAAAGCATTATATATACTTCGTTTTCCCCAATACTGTGGAGGTTGCTGACCCTCTTGATGAGGGGGTGTACATCCCAAAAGTCAATGGAAAAGTTATCGATGTAAAGTCACTAGGCGAGAATGCCACAAACAATATTATTGAGTCATCCATTGAAGAGATTTTATCCTCCTGTGATGAGTTGAATGGGGACTCCATACCAACATATGTTAAAGACTTCGGGGTCTTTTACAGTAAAAATAAGGAACGCCGGGGATCGCTTCATGAGCAAAAGACACTTCCACTATTAGGTGTGGAAGTGGATGAAAAACTCGTTAAACTTTTAAGTATTTTTAATGACCCTAAAAATTACTATTATGCTCCTACAGCATTCTCCTGTCAGGGTGAGTCATTTTCTGGAGTTTTGGGGCAACTTGGATACATCATGTTTACTGAAAAACTCGATGATAGCCATCCGATAATTCAAAAATTATTGAACTCAGGGTATGGTGTGAGAATTTTCAATGGTCATGAGTTACATTTCAATAATAATTTTGGATATGCAATAAATAGAAAAATAAAGATTTATCATGATTGTATGCCGAATGAGTTTAGAGTGGAGCGCAAAAAGGGACATGCTGTTTATGGGGAGGTCACAGTTATTAGGTGGGGCTTTAAAATCACCGTTGATGAGCTTGAAAAAATGTTTAGCTAACATAAAGTAACGCGATATTTTACATTCATGATATAATGATTACCAACAATATACTATCATTTATTAAAAAAATAAGGAAAACAATGGATAATTTTACAGGAATTTCACGAAGGGGAGTTTTAAAGGGTGTGGGCGCCGTTGCTTTTACTGCTCCATTAACATCACTAGCCACACCGTCTTCAAATGCCGCAATCGCGAGCACCACCATTAAAAGAGTTAACAATGGAAAATTCTCATATGAGTGCATCAACACTGCTACAAATCTCATTGAGAAGGTTCAAACCTCAACATTTGATTATGCTAATTTTAGAACTCTTAAGCAAACTCCAGCTGATAGAGCTAAAGCTGGCGGATATGCTGCAATCATTAATAGTGATTCATGGGCGAATGTTGATGGGAGTAGTGATTATAATAATCTAACTAAACTCGTGAGGCCAGTGAGTCTTCAGGTGCTTAATGGAAAGTTTTATCAAGAGTTTAATAAAACATACTCAGAATATGGTGCTGATTCAAACAGGTTAGTTTTTGCTATGAAAAATGATCAAAAGCTACACCACGTTAATAATCTTGGGCTAAGTAAAGTAGACGAGCAGAACTTCCTAAACTCTGGAGGAGTCAAGTGGACTGCCGGGTATGGTCCAAATTTAGTGGTGAATGGTGTTAAGCAAACGCTAGCCAATAATAATTTTAGCAACTTCCATAATTTTGTCTATGATAAGGTTACTGGAAAAATATTCCCATCGGCCAGAACCTGTCTTGGACAAAAGAGTAATGGAACAATTGTGATCGTGGTTGTTCATGGTAGGACTAATGAATTTGGAGCAACTGTTCCCGATTGCGCTGATATCATGTTTACTGAAGGCTGCTATAATGCTGTTCTACTTGATGGTGGCGGCTCCTCACAGATCTACTGGAACGGTAAATACATTCACCCATCGAGCGATAAGGGTGGAGTGAGAGCTCTAGGGGGCGGATTCCTAGCAATCAAGGGAAGCGTTCCAAATTTTGGATGACTTAAACCTCTCCACCATTGACTTTATATAATTATTAATGTACCATTTAATTACTTGAGGGACAAGGGGTTTCTCAATGAATTTTAGGGATTAATGATGAGTGAAAACTTCAAGAAGGATGCGCGAGAATTCCTACAGAAGAACGGTGAGAAGGTGCGCTATGACTCTTACGGTAATGTGGACTATTACGGTTGGTCTGACTACAACGCCGTTGACCACTGTGTCCCCGCAAAGATGATGAAGTATTATGAACATTATGGGGAAAAGCCGAAGAGTGACTGTGTTTGGGTGATTCCTGAGGGCGCTGAGGTGGTGGAGGACACGGTCTCCATGTTCGCAGGAACCTTCGTGGACAGTGAAGAAGAGGTTATGCTCATCGTGAAGAATGTGCACTGTAAGTGCGGTAAGTATAAGAATGTTGACCTAGGTTGGGTCGGTGGAGTCGGCGCCCTCATGAAGGAGCTCTACTTCCTTAACTACACCCGCTTCACCCTCTAAAGCCTTAAAATACTTGTGGGGGAGGACTAAGTCCTCCCCCACAAGAGTATGCACAATCTAAAGAATTTTGATAAAAAATAGTTAAAGGTGTATAATGGAGCAAAAAAGAGTGGAGTAACAATGGCGGAAGAATTAAATATAAAAAACTTACATAAACAATTAACAAAACTTATAAACGAAAATAACACTATCAATGAAACCCTAAACCCTTTTCTTTTAAATGCTAACCAAAAGGTTGAGTATTCAGAGTATACATTAAACAGATGGATTGCTGAGGGAAGGCATCGTGATGAAGAGAATTTAAGAATCGGTCCATTACATATTTGGGAAATAAGTGACACTGTTCGAATATGTGGTGAAGCGCTAGAGATAATTTCTGAAAACATCAAGGGGCTTGGGGATGAAGATTATCCTAAAATTCCTGGATATTACATTAATTACTTGACTAACCTTGAAATATTGCAAGAATACATTAAAAATCTTACACTACCAGAGTTGGAGCACTTTGGAAATAATTTTTACATCTCCAAAAGAATTGAAGCTACTCAGGAATTGGAGGGTGAAGACTACGACTCATTCACCTTTAATATGAATGAGTATGCTAAAAAATATTCAGATATACTCCTACTTGATTTGCCACAATATAATTTAAACTTAACAATGTTTCTTGATGTATATTTTAAGATTAATAGAGAGAATATTGATAAAAGAAAAATGACCTGGGCTAAGGATTTGCCCGCTTATAAAATGCACTACTCAATCGGAACCCTATCATTGGATAGTTATGAGAAAATATTGTTGGATGATTATCAAAAATTTTTAAATTATCAGTCAATATTCTTTGTTCACCACTATCCAAACGGAAATGTTGCTAACTTTTCACAATTAATCTCGAATGCTAACATGGCGTTCTTCAAAAAATATAACATGGTGAAGGATAGCAATCGAAACATCTTTAACTTACTTCATCCCTTTAAAAGCAATCAAATTGGGGAGAGGATTTTTATGGATGGGGATGAGGAACTGGAGCAGGAGTTTAAAAAATTTATTGAAGACTTTAAAGGCTTTATGGTGCATAATCTTACCGCCATAGAGACCATGCCCCACGATTGGTTTATGGAGCTTTTTAAAGACTCATTAGATGAGTTTAATGAGCCACATATCAAAAAACTTTCTGAAGTTAACCAGGCGTTGAAGGAGGGCCATCTTTCACATTTTATATAGAAAAACATGTGAAAAAAGATATTTGGAGTTAGAATGTATCACATTAACCCGCTAACTGGAGCCGTTGGACGCTGCAGGGCCAGCAAAAATTGCCCATTCGGCGATATGGTAACTGAACATTACCCAACCACAACGGCGGCCCACAAGGAGTATGAGGCCTCCATGGAAAAATATACTTTACTAAAACTCGCTAAAAAAGACTCGATAATCCTTCCTGAAAAAAATGAAATTATCAAAATTCTTCAGGAGGCGGTAGAAATAATTCCAGGGGGGTCACAAAAGAATATTTTGACTGTGTTCACAAGAGATTTCATAAACGCCTCGCAGCCACTCGATTACGAGTTATTATTCGCAATGGGTTTGCATTTAAAGAATATTACAAAGAATCAGAGGGGTAGTTTTAAAGTGAGCGCTGAAAAGGATTCACCAACCGTTCTTAAAATGGTGGATAAAATTGACAGGTTATACTTCAATTACATCAATGGCGACTCCCATGTTAAGAGGCGCTATAAAAGACTCGAAAAACTTGAAAAAGACTTAGCAGTGGCTAAGTCGGGGGATAGATTTATTCTTGAAAGTAACATTAAAGCTGAAAAAGTATTGCTAGAAAAGGATGAAAAAGAGCTAAATGATGCAAAAAAATATGTGCGGGATAATGTTAAAAAACTTACCAAAGAGTTGAAGTATTTAGCGGTTAGCGAAGTGCTTAAGATTAATAGTGATAAGACTAATTTTGGAGATGTTGTTGAGGAATACTCCCCCGTTAGAAACGCTCTCATCAATGGAGCAAAAGATAAGGAGTTTACTACATCGATGAGAATAGTTGAAGAAAATGCAGACAAATTGAGTGAACTCTTGACCACTGATGAAAAGTTAACACCGCAGCCTATGGAGCGATACCACCATAAGCCTAAAAGTATCGGTGAAGATTTTATCAACCTTGGAAGCGGCTCCGACTCAACAGTTTATCTCCATAAGGATACTCAAGTTATCTATAAAGTATTTCACAATGAGTCAATGAGCGCAAGAAAAATTTATTATAGGGATAATGAAAAAGCCGAAGTTAAAGAATTTATGAATGAGGAGGACTTGAAAAAAGTTTACGATAGCTTTAAAGATAAATATGAAAATCTTAATCACTCTAAACTTGAAGAGTATAATATTAAATATCTTCCAACTTACTTCGTCACTGGAGCAAACTCAAGGGGTGAAGGAATGGACTATACGGTTCAACCATACCTTGATGAAAATATTTATTACGAGACTTCACTATTCAACATACCTGAGCATGTTCAGAAGGAGATGGGAGTGAGCGATCTCAATGAGGGTAACGCTAGAATCAATATTAAAAGTGGAGAAATTTTCATCATTGATGGAATAATTGAGTAATTTTTGAACGAGTTTTTTCAAAAATAGTTTTATTTCCTGAAGGAACAAAAACTGATACGAGACAGTAGGGGGATATTTTATGTGTGGCGAGGTCAATTCCGTATTTTTCAAGGGCCGCCCTGTAAGTCATTCGAGCATAATCAGCGATGCTCCAGTCAAACACCTCAACCGTCACCCGGTCGAAATCATGGTACATTCCACTATACTTCAATTTTTCAAGCTTATAATTAACCCCTTTAAAGGCGATGGTCAACTTCGGGAAATTATATTGCTGAACCCATCTTTCTAGCTCTTTCCCATCATTGTTAATATAAATAAGGAAAACCTCTCCCACCCTTGCCATTTTTACCGAATTTATTTTCTTTACTCCAATCCGCTAGGTGTAATAATTACATATTAAAGATATTCTAAAGTAAAATAGTAAATTATTTATATTTTTGGTTGACTTTATTGTGGGTGTGCGGTATTATTTTTCTATCGGAGGTTATTGGGACCTCTCCAGTGAAAGTGAGTTTTTATCATGAGCTTTACCAGCGCGGCAATCATGTGTAAGTCACCCGAAACCTGGGCCGCCACTGACCCCTTCGCAACTGAGGCTGAGCTTGAAGCTCTAGCAAAGTGTGGGGATGAAGACGCGGCCTACATCGCAGCTGAGCGTCTCCGCGCCCGTAGACTCCTCCACGGGTAAAGGTTATATAAAGATTATAATTTCTTTAACCTTTATATACTTTTAGAAAATCAATAAAATCAAAGGAGGTATTATGACAAGTCTTCATGAAAATATTTTGAGTGGTTATATTGCTGGTATTAGGTCAGTAACTCCAGCTAATTGTAAATTTTATTACCTTTCCACTCAAATGACTAGTGGTAAGCGCATGAATGAAGCGGCCGAGAAGGCCGGGTATGATAATGCTAAGAAATTTAAGAGTGATCCCATTAACCACGAAAAATTTCTTGAAATTCTTAACGAAAACATTAAAGTGAGTAATGAAGTTCTGGAAGAGTTACGGCGCGATAATGATAAATTTATTATTACCCCCACAACTCTTGACATTCCAGATTTTACTCAGGATGATTACGCTTGGTTTTGGAAAAATGTGATCGAGGAGTTGAGGCCCACCATGTTAATCTCTCGCGATTGGGAGTACTCAACCGGCAGTCGCTATGAAATTATGGACGCCATCAACGCTAATTGTGAACTTTACCTACTTGGAGTTGACAATGTCCCCACTACCATCACCCATGAAGAGGTAAAAAACATTATGAAAACTGTTGAAAATTAACGGGGAATAAATAACTTATTTAATCCCCACAGTTCCCTTAGCTTCTTGAGCTATTATGACAAGGTTACCGACCTGGTGAACTTTGATGAAGTACATATTCTTTAATCAATAATTTTAACCATTGACTTTTATTATTTTTAAAGTTATAATGAAATTATGATGAAGCGAATCCTTGTTATTGATGACCTGCGGAACCCTCGCGATGGAGCTTTTCCAGATGCTGAAGTTACTATCGCCCGCAACAGTGTGGAGGGGCTTGAAGAGCTCGAAAAGGGCGGTTATAGTGAAGTTTACTTTGACCATGACCTTGGTGGAGAGGATACCACTCGTCCCTGTGCTAGCTTGCTTGAAGAGTGGGGGTACTTTGGGGTTGAGACTGATGTTAAGCGGGTAATCGTCCACACCTCCAACAGTGTCGGTGGAGATTGGATTTACACAGCCCTCTCCCCCTATTATGAGACTGTTCGAGTTGATCCTTTGGAGTACTTCACAGACTGATGAAGCACTTAGAGGAGGGTAGTTAAAAAGATAACTACCCTCCTCTAATTATATTTAACTGTTGAAAAACAGTTCACTGTATCACACATCAAAAATACAGTTTTAATATAAATTATTCTATAAATCATCAAAAACACCCTCTATAATAATTACTACTCAACAACTATAGAGGTCGTTTTTAGAATCGAATTCTAAGCACCTCCATAATCCCCTAAAAAATAGCTTTATAAAATAAAAATACTTACTTTAACCTTTAAGAAATTTTCTCGCCTCTTCAACATCATCGGGTGATATACCCTTATAATTATCTGGAGATATCAACAGATACTCCACCCCACCCTCACGATCAATATCCTTCTCCCAATACTTCATATCATTGTCAAGCCAGACCACTTTAGTATATTGTGCATTTTCGTGTAGAAATCTATTCAAAGAATTTAACTTCCACTCATAATATAACTCTGCATCGTCCCACTCTAAGAACCGCCACCCGCGCTTGAATGTATCCTCAGCATCCCCAGTCCAGCTAGTCAACCAGACCTTATCCCCAGGAAGACTTTCAATATCCTCAAAAAGTTCATCTGGTATATCATGGCATCCGTTCCAATCCGAACAATATTGAGTACTCTCTCCTTTATACTGACTAGGACTTATGGTGTCATCAACATCAACAAGTATTAAGTTAGTATTACCAGAAAGTACAGTTTTTGATTTTCTTTTAAATATATTTTTCATGCTAATTCCTAAAGTCTATTAAAATAATATAATAACAATAATATTAATAGTCAATTCTTTAGAAAAGTTCCTGAAAAGCTTTAAAATAAGAGGAAGTATTAGGATATGAGTAAAGTTCATTTGGTAAATGGAGAGCCTAAAGTTTGTAAGGCTAGCGTAAGAGAGTGTCCGGTGGGCGGGGAGCACTACCCGGATGAGGCCACCGCAAGAAAGGCCTTTGAAAAAGACAATAAAAATAACACTTTTACAAATTTGAGTAAGCCTAAACGAACCCTTAAAAGTGATGTAAAGGCACTTAGCGAGAAGGTCGCCACACCGAAGGGAGTTAAGATAGCTGGAGTTGCTGTGACGGGAACTCTAGCGGCCGGAGGATTTATGGCAGTGGCACACCAGGGGCCGAATAGTGGCGGAAGTTTTGAAAAAACACCCTATGGAGTGAGCGTTAATGTGGCCGATACTGGAGGACAGCCGTATAGCGGATATGTTGTGGGAGCTAACCTAAAGCATAGTGACTTTAATGAATGTGCCCCAAATTATAATAAAAATGGCAAAGCATCAAGCGTTAGCTGTAAAACAGTTGATGGCAAATTTGTGGTAACCGCCCAGCCTGATTCTACTAAAATTAGTGGTAGAGCTTACCAAACACTTAGTAACATGTCAGTTAAGGATAACTCTTCAAACAAAATGGTGCAGCTTGATCATGTTAAAATGAATGGAAATATTAATATTTTTACTCCTAAAGATGTTGTGAACAAGTAATCACATCGCCATTGACAGTTAATTATTATTATGTTAGTGTTAGCTTACTAAAGGAAAAACTTTAAAAATTTAAATAGTGACATATGGGCGGTGGTTTAAATCGCTCAGGTGAATGAACAAAGTAACCACCAAATGGCTTGTGAGGCTCATTGGGCCTTACCCTAAGTTATTAAAAACATTCACGGGTAACCACAGCGATGCTTGTAAAAAGCGGAGTGAAAACCCTGTAAAATCCTTTTTCGGGTGGTGGCCCCCTTGGGGCGTGGGTTACCTTCTATTAAGAATCGGTGAGAGTTGGGAAAGTGAAAGCGAATACCTTCCAGGTCGGTTTTCATAAGTAACAAAAAATAAACGCAAGGGTTTATAACAAAAAGCTTACAATAGTTTTTATGGTGGTGGCGGGCTGTTAATTGGCCGATGCCGGTGAGCAATATCCGTATGGCTGGGAAGTCGAACAGTGAAAATGCTCAGGTGTCGCAGTTGCAGGGGGCCTCCACCATATTTTTTATGGACTATAAAAGATATTAACTTCTTACCATAAATTGTCACCCATAAAAGATAATTAACATTACTCATTAAAGGTTAATTCATCAGGAACTACTATTAATAAGATTTGATTTTCAATAGAATTTTGATATAGTTTTGTTACTGATTTATTGGACTTGCGGGGCCGGAGGAGGAGCTGTAAAATAATTTTGCCCTCCGTTGACTATCATTGTCACCGGCCCCGCTGTTTTCATTATAAAATTTATAAAATGCAGTCAAAAAGTATAATCTTTTTCGTCAGGATATTCATTCGTATATTATCGGCGTAAAGGTCATTGATTCCCATTTTTTCAGCAATATTGGGATCAATATACTCTCCACTTACCGGAACATGAAGCTCTTGGTCTAAATAGGGTTGCACAACCATCGGAACATCATTACCATTACCATCTTTTGATGTGATGAAGTATGTGGGAAGATACTCCATATTATATTCTTTTAAAGACTCTCTATCCAATTCGCCATACTCCCCCTCCACCTGATTAACAATTGCAGTCATTTTCTCAATTTTTCCCTTCTCCCCAAAAGCATGCACACGTCTGAATGAAGCGTTGTGATACACCTTATACACCATTCCCGTCGGCTCATGAAGATAGGCGTTCGATTCATTTCCACCACCTATCAGGGAAAAATCTTCAGCTCCAGCGACCAGACCAGCAGTAACACCATTTTTATCCCGATTCATGAAGGCGGGGGGAAGATTAAACTGATCTCTAGCCATCATTCCCCCATCATTTTTCACAAAAGTTTTTGCAAGTCCCTCGCCAATCTTTGATAATTCCTCAGCCTTCACCACATGGTCCTCCGCAGAGATCACCCCATTGTAAACGCTACTATCAGGACTATCTTTAATAATGCGCTTAAGTGACTCACCATCGCTAACATAAGTTATTCTATGTCCATCAGTTTCAATTTTCTCCCCATCCTCCATGAAATTATTATTTTTACTAATCTTTCGCTTAGAGAGCTTTTCAGCCTCATCTAAAAATTGTGGAAGGGCCTCTTCCTTCACAACCTCATCGAAGGAGCGCTCTCCAAATCTATCCTTTAACTTTTCATAATCCTCTTCAAGTTTCTTTAAATAACGCTCATTTAACTGCACAAGGCTATCGCTTCCACTTTTCTTAGAGTGATCTATTCTTTCAAGTATTCGTTCCCTATCAGCCGAATAATTAGTAAGATCTGTGTAATTCATTTTTAATCCAGAAACTTCAAGTGAATATTTTTCATAGGCTTTATATAATGCATTGTTAAAGTTCAAGGCCTGGCGTAGCCCCCCGTTTCCCACCGGCAATCGTTTAAGCATCTCTTTATTAAGGTCCCTAACAGTGTTCGGTAGGGGACTCCCCTCTAAATTATTTAAAAAAGCGTTAATGGCGTAGGCGGCCTCAGGATTAGATTTTGCAACCCTTTCAATAAAATCTTTAAGGACCACCCGAACCTCCCCCACAGGAAATTCTTTATCAACAATTTTATTAGATTTTTTCAATGTTGCTATAGTGCTACTTTTCATCAGCTTCTCAAAATTAGCTAGCGCTTCCTCACGGGTGGAGTAATGGTTCTCAACTCCACTCTCCCCACCGAAGGGGCATTTACCCTTTGTTGAATGGCACTGGCTAACCACTCCAGTCACCGGATGCACATGAAACTTACTCATAACCTACTCCAATTGTTTATACGTTAAATAATTTTCTAAAGTTTAACCCATAAAATATTTACTTTTATAAGGATAAGTATTATAATTATAATATTCATTGAATGAAAAGGTTTATAATGCTTACTGAAAAGATTAAAAGCAAATTAGATGCACTTACGGTTTACTCTTATGATGTTAGAGAGGGTTCATGGTCTAAGGATGAGTTCAAAAAGTTAACCTTTAGTGAGAAACATCTAGCTCCGAAAACCAACACTGCGATCTCAAATTTTGGAAGTGAGATAAGTGCTTTTATTATGTTCGCTGAAGAATTAAAGAAAGGGGGAGAGGAAAAAGACATTGTTAATAAAATAACTTTCCAAAACTATATTGACAAGTATAGGAATGATTTTGTTGCTGGACTTTCAACCGATGCAATTAAAAATTGTGGAAAAAATTATAGCGGGATTTATTTACTTTTAAGAAGTGTCACTGATGTTATGCACAAGTTCACTATCCCCGAAAATGTTGTAGCGAACTGTAATGAGCTTGTGGATGAAGTTATGAACTTAAATTACCTTCAGCACTATCTTATTCAAAAGATGTTTGATTCCATTGATTACAATTGGACGCTCGCAAATTTCTTCACCCGCCCAGATAATATTAGCAAGGGGGAAGAGCCTAAAGCATACGCTCATTTTTTCAATGAGTTAACAGGCGAGTTAAGGGCTGAGACTGGCTTAACTATGAAGGATTACATTAATCTTAATCTTAAAAGTATTAATTTACAAACATTCATGAATAATGGTGACATTAAAAGCATTCCAAGCCAAATTGCTTGTTATAAATTGGGTAATAGGGATGAGGGGTTGATTGAGAGTGCCATTTTCAGAGAGATCGACGTGTACTCCTTAGCACTACAGCTTGGTCCAGAAACGGCCATCAAAACCTTCATTAGTCTTTCAGAATATTTTGAGGAATATAATAAGTCCAATAATCTTAACCGTAGAGATAACTGTGAGAAGGCTTACAAGAGAATCACTATTCCCCAATGGATCATTGACGACATTATCATTGATGAACAGAATGATATGCCTCTCGATTGGGCCGTGGAGTTGCATATGGAGGAGTTGAGGGAGGAGACTCTAATGCAGTATGTTAACATTATTAATAGTTGATTTAAATTTGTTCTAATGTTATTATTTGAATGAAAAACCGGTGATAGTGGCGTCAGGTTATGTAAGTAATTTGATAGAGCGGGAAAGCGCTGTCAAATCACGCTCATGTCGGCCGGGGTAGGACAAAAGTCGATCTAGTATCGGAACAACAGCCATCCTATGAGGGGGTTACTCCCATCGAGTGGCAGTGGGAGCTAAAGTTAAAATAATATTTTTAGAATTTATAAGGTGAATTAAACTGTTTGAATATTTATTATTTTAAAAACTTTAAGTAAAGTATAATGGCGCGAGTAAAAGATTGCTCGCGCCATTATACTTTACATCTGTAAAATATTTATATTTTTATTTAATAGACTTAAAATTTAATTCATTCATCACATCATCAAGATTTAAAGCAATTGAAGAGCTTTTAAGCGCCTCCTTCTTATCAAATCCATCATTAAGATACTTCATTGCTCCATCAACTCCCTTCTCATCAATGAGTCTTTTCACAAGGTATTTATCCATTTCAGCTGTGGTGTGATTAATAGCGCTTCCCCTGTTAGCTGCTATTCTATCAGCTACTCTTTTTGCTTCTGGGTTAGAATAAATTTCACGTAATTCTTTCTCATTAGTTGAAGCACCAGCAATTCTGCTCCACCCCTTAGCCTTCGGAGTTATATTAAACTCATTACTTATATTCTTATATTCTTTACTGCCTCCAAAGGTGTTTATATCCCTCATGAGGTTACCTCCATTCTTGTTCTGCTCATGCACATCAAGCGCTAGCGAATAAGCCGAACCTGGGGTCATTGAACTGACTTTAGAAATCTGTAGGGCGGGCATTTGATCACCGCTATTAATTGTTTTAAGCGCTTTGTTCAAATCCTTTTGAGATAAATTACCGCCCATAGCAACTAGATTCTTTTCACCACTTGCAAATTTTTCAAGTTTATTGTTGTAGATGGATGCGTATGCTTTCATTTCATTATTTCTGGAATTATTAACTAACTCCTTACTTAATTCTTGAAATTTCTCAAGATTTTCCTTATGTTTTTTAGCAATTTCCGCTATTGGAGCATACTCCTTCTTCCACTCAGGGTTACTGTTGGCCACCTCTTCAATGCGTGCGGCATCCTCTGGAGTGATGGCGGAGGAAATTCTCCAAACTTTAGGCATTTTATCCTGAATGTCCTGAGGCAAAGCCTTTTCAAATGATAACTCTGAAAGCTTCTTCGAATTTCGTTCATTAAGCCTGTTCAATTTTTCGTAATCTTTCATATCATGAACATATTTAGTATATTTTTCATTAAAATTAGGATCACTAACAACCTTACTAAAATCTTTTGGAACAAGAACTAAACCTTGCGGTGTTTCCTCAGCGGTGGCAAAACCCAAGAGACCACGAGTATTACGGTGAGCCTTCTGTAACTCGTTTAGATTATCCATAACAAATGGTTCACTAAAAAATTTCTTATAATCTTTTTGAGACCCATTACTAGAATTCTTATTTATAGTTTTAACATTACCGCCCTGCTGTTTAGCAAATGCTGCCTCAGCGGCCTTCATATTATCAAAGTGGTTTTCCTCACCGCTTTCACCGCCGAGTGGGCACTTACCCTTACTAGCATGACAGGGTGCTGGACCATTCTTACCAATATGTATTTTACTCATTATTAAACTCCTGAACGTTTTATTCATTTAAAATATCTTTTTAAAGTCCAATTCAGCTCTTTACCTACTACTCTTCAGTAACTAGGGACTACCCGAAAACAATTAAATTTATAATTAACCTTTCTAAAAAATTTTTAAAATCGTTTGACTTTTAAAAAATATTATGGTATATTTTACTTATTGAATGCTTCGTAGCTTAATGAGAGTCCCCGATGCCAAGGGGAGGCCCGGATGTCAAATCCCGGCGAGGCGTTTAATAAAATATTTTGGGTATTATTTGACAATTTACTAAAAATTTGTTATGATATACTCACTTAATAAATAAATATTTGAAAAATTCTTAAAGGAAACTTTAGGGAGTTTTTGGGAACACATGCGGGTATCGTATAATGGTTATTATATCTGGCTTCCCGTCTATTTAAATTAGTAGGATTAATTTCTGAACCATGTTGAATAGGTCGGAACCAGATGATGGGGGTTCAATTCTCCCCTACCCGCTCTATGATAAATTAAAATTTTATCACCCTTCTTATGCCGTAAACATTAAGCTTTTGTTTGGTTACATTTGCTACTTTAATGTTTACGGTGTAATAGTATTCTCCATAGAATCAATTTTAAAAAATATTAAAATACTCCTTTTATTTGGTATATTAATTAAGTAACCAAACAAAAAGATACAGGAGTAGCATAATGGTTAATATTAATAAATTTAAAAATAAAAGTAATACAGATATCCCCTATGGATATATTTATAAAACCACCAATAAATTAACTGGTGAAATTTATATTGGTAAGCATATTTTAAAAAATGAACCTTGGCGAGCATATCTAGGTTCAGGTGAGCAATTACAAATAGCTATAAAAATGTTTGGAAGAGAAAATTTTATTAAAACATTTGAAGCATATGAATATTCACATGAGTCTTTAGCACAATTAGAGCTTAAAATCATGAATGAATACAGAGATAAAATGTATGAAATGTATAACCGAAATTTTAATTCTCCAGCATTTAGTGGACTTGGCATTCATGACATGGACAAAGTTAAACAGAAAGAAATTTGGGCTAAAGGTGCTAATACTAGAAAAATTAATGCTCAAAAATTGTTCGATGATAAGATTACAGAAATTGGCGCTCAAAATATTATTGATTATTATAATCAAGTTGGCCATATGAAAAAGACTAAAGATCATTTTGGAATAAATGAGAAAGAAAGGTTTCGGCAATTTCTTATAGATAATGGGGTAGAGATAAATAGCCAAAATACTGTTGGGAAAGCACGTGATGAAAAGACTAAAGAATCTATTCGTAAGGCTCGGTTGAAAAATATTGAAGAAAATGTTGATGATCTAGTAAATGAAGACTTTATTAATGAATGTAAATATTGTCATAAAAATTATGTAACTAAACGAAATAAAACAACAGGGGGTTTATATAGAGTAAGCTGTGATGACTGTCGCAAGGCTAAAACTGATGGTAAAATTGAATATATACTTTTAAATAGACAGTGTGACAATAATTCGTGTGGTAGAACTTATCAGGCTTCAGTTAATAAATTTACTAAAGTTCCAGTTAATAGATATTGTTCGGAAAAGTGTGGTGGATTTAAGAATAAATATAATAGTCAAAATATTACTAAAGAGGAGTTATCTGACCTTTATGTTAATAAACAGTACTCCATAAAAGAATTATGTGAATATTACGGTTGCGGTAAATCAGCAATTTATGGAAGATTACAAAAATTTGAGATACCTACTCAGGGAAATGCTAAACTTAATACTACCTTTAATAATAAGAAAGAATTTAGTATTACTGAAGATAATTCTGAAGTAATAGAATTTCCTATAGACGCTAATGGTAACTATAGTTTATTTTAGTATTATGATAAATAAAATTTAGCGGTAAGATTTTCCTATTATCTTACCGCTAAATTTTAAATCTTAATTCTATTCATTTTTTTATATATCCGTGACAATGTTGGAATACTCATTCCAGTAACATCAGATATTTCAGTTTGAGTTTTTCCTAATGCTTTTATATTCTCACCATTTTTGGCTTCATTTTCTTCAATATATGAGTTTAAATGCATCATGCTACTAAAATGAGGGGGCCTCTCCTCCTTGAATGGGACAGTTTCCCTCCTGCGCATGGCAGACTCCAGATT
>JAOYMY020261552.1:0-17556 GCA_025802475.2 Pernis celebensis
GAGGCCTTCTGAGCGGGGGTCTTCTTGGCGAAAACGTTGCCGTTCTCCCAACGCTCGGCAAAGTCCTCAGGACCGATGTTCTGACGGACCTCAAGAAGAATGGTATCGGGATCAGAGTCAAGTTCGATGCTGTACTGCTCTAGTTCCGGCTTGTTGGTGTAGGAAGGATTCTTATAACGAACCACTCCACGCTCGCCCTTGTTTCGACCATAGTTGACCACGACACGGTCACCTACATCGATCTGACCGGCAGGCTTGTCAGCAACCTTGCGGGAGGCGAGGATAGCGTCACGACGCTCGGGAACCTCGCGGCACAGAAGCGTAGTGGAGCCACCCTTCTCGATCTTCCACGAGTTCCACGTCTGACCACAGGTGCAACGGAACATGCCAAGAGAGGCATTGCGCGTCCCGCACTTGGGGCAAGAGAAGGTCTCGTTGTTGGCGAGGACGTAGACACCCTCGCTAGCGTTCTTCTGCCACTTGGCAGTCTTGGCGGTCTTCTCATCACCGAAGTTCGGCTTGACGGAGGCCTTCACCTTACGGAGAACGGCAGGCTTAGGGAAGATGTACTCAGCGATCTTCTTGGTGGTCTCGTTACCAAGGGAGGCCCAACGCTCGTTGAACTCCTTCACGCTCTTGGAGTTGGCGAGGAACTGACCGTACTCTCGCTTGATCTCGAAAGCAGCCTTGGCGATGCCCTCACGCTCGATAGCGGCGGCACTCTTGACATTGGACTTGGCGGTACGCTTCTCAGGCTCCGAAGCGGCAGCGTCAAAAACTCCGAACTCAGACATTTAAAATCCTCTCCTGAAAATCCAGGGATAAGTTGTGGTCATCTATTAGTGGTAGAACGCTTAGGAATTGCAGGCTTGCCCTTGTGTCGGGTCCAAGAGTGTTCCTTGACATCTACTACACCATCGATCTCGTTTAGGTATTCAACGATTTCTTCCTGAACCGTTTTCGCTCGACAATCCTTGTGGACAGTTACTCGAACCCTCAGCCTAAAGTCTATAGTCTGAAGGTCATCTGAGCCAAAACCCTCTTCATTCAGAAACATCGGAAATCCTTATCGAATATGGAAATGCCCCTCACTATTTCATTCAAGTGAGGGGCATTTCTCTGTGGTTAATCAGCGATGAGCGTTGAGGTACTTCTGAAGAGCAATGCTAGTCAAGTCTCCACGACGAGCAAGGATCCACGCGGAAGGCACCGGATGAAGACCGATCTTGTCACACAAAGCCTTCTGGGAAACGGGACCCCAAACACCGTCCTGCTTGACATTAAGCCACTGCTGCAACTTCTTACAGGTCATTGCGCCCCAAATTCCATCATTGGGAATGTAGGAAGAAAGGTATTCCTGTAGAGCCTTGACCGACACCTTGCCAAAAACACCGTCCACTACAAGGACAGCACGCGGGCGGGGACCAAACCACTGACGAGCGGCAGGCTTGGGGGCGGCAGGGGCAGCAGCGTGACCCTTGGAAGCAACATACTTCTCCCAGGTCGCGCCAACGTACTGCCTAGGCCCATCGTCCTTGCCGTGGGAGGCAAGACCATTCTGACCGTTGAAATAAGCCTGAACCTGAGCGCGAGCGCCGGAAGAAAGATCGCCACCTACGGGAACGGCATGGATATGAGGGCCACCCCCACGATGGTCCCAATTCGGACGACGATACCAAGCGGCAAAGCCAACCATTCGCATGAGGCGCACAACCTCAGAGATCTGAGCGCCACTAAGGGAGGCCACAGAGATGTCAACAGCGGCTCGGTCATGAGTACCAGCGGAGGCCTTCACCCCACCCTTGTTATAGCCACCCTGAACCGGACGGAACGGGATCTTGGGAGTGAGATGGTCAACCTCGTTGAGCATGGCGACAGTACGGGCGTCATCTCGGACACCCTTGAATGTAGACAGGGACAAGACAGGCTCCTTAGCGGGTACGATAACGGGAACGGTTGTGCTAACCACCACGGGGGCAGTCTCGGCACTTAGCGCAGAAACGGCAGCGGCGGCAATAGCACGATGGCGGGCGGCGGCCCCGTTGTTCCAGGTGCTCCACGGCTTCCAATCGATCCCCTTGGAAGAGATCTCATAAGCAGCCTTGGCACACGTAGCGGGGTCGTCACACTGCTCTGTGGTCCACTCCTTGTGCCAATACGAGTTGATCTGCCACAAGCCACGGTCCACAGACTTGTGAGAGTCCGTGTTGTAACAACGGGCCGTCGGGTTACCTCCCGACTCGGCAAGGGCCACAGATACGGCATTGACGAGACTTTCGCCCGCGAATCCTGCGTTTCGGGCGATGCGGGCAATCTCGATAGCGGAAAGAGTCATCAGGGAGTCACCACCGTTGAGCCCGCTGCCTGAGTCTCAGAGGCGAGAACGTCGTCAGCGTGGTCAACATCAGCCTGAGCGGGGTCGAACTCGGGAGAGTAGGCGTTAAGGGCACCATCAGACACAACAACCGTTGCGGGGTCAACAGCAGACTCCTCGTCATTGGTCATCAGAACAGAGTCAGAATTGACAGGGGCAGGGTCGGCAACTGCGCTGTCTTCAGCAACAGCGGTGCCGTCCATGGCCTTGGTCTCACCCTCATCAACGACAGGGGGAGCATCAGCGCCCGAAACCTCAGCAGCCTCCTTAGTCACCTCAGCCTTGCCAAAACCGGGTCCCGTCCCGTTGTTGGTGGCATTGGCAGCAAGACCCTTGACAATCGAAAAGATGAAGGCACCAACAGCGGTCAGGAGAAATGCCTTAGCCTTGTTGATGTCATTGAGCGCCCCGGTCACAGAACCCAAACCAAGACCCGCAACAGCAGCAGCGGCAGCGGTGATGGCTCGCTCCAAAGCGGCCTTCCAGTAATCCTTAGTAAAAATCATTACTTGTCCTCAAACTTCCACAGTAGGGGGTCGATCAAAGTCTGCAACTTAGTAGGCAGAGAAGGTTCTCTGCCCTCCATGCCGTTACGGATATAGACGTATAGCCTTTCCGTATGTCCGATGAACGTATTTTGAATCAGGTGGTATTCGTCATTGTCTGATTCCAATACCTGAATTCTGTTATCCTGATTGATGAGCGTCTTCTTCAACTCCGTAATCTCTATACGGAGATTGTTGTTGTCAGAACGAATCTGCTCAATGAAGTTCATGATCTGATTGTTTTCGCTGTTCTTTTGGTCAACCCTGATCTCATCAGCCTTGCTCTGCTTGTTCATCTTGTGTCCGACATAGGCGACACCGGCGGTGATAAGAACAGCGATGATGGGGGATATTGCGCTAATCAACTCAGGCTTCATTCGTTATCACCTGAATTGTTCTTGCGGTTGTGAACCATGATTTCGGAAATGGTTTCAGCGTGCTCGAAACGAGACGTAATGGGGAGTCTCATTACTGCAAAAACTGCCACAAGGGGGATTGTCTGATATCCAGCCTGCCATATTCCATCACCCCAACCTGGCGGGGGACCGGGAACAACGGCAATCAGCCATGCCCCCAGATATGATGCAATGCGGATAACGGGCATGATGCACATGAGATACAGAGCACCTTGCTTCCACTTCCGATAGATTGCAGAAAGAATAGTCAGGCATCCCGGCATGATCCACAGGAATGAACGAATGTGAACATCGATCCCTAGATGAAAAGTCCCTGGGATCTGAAGATATGCGTCATGGATGACTCCAATTCCCGCCATGATCCACAAAGCACCTAGGACAATCATGAAATGTGACTTAGGGGAAAGAACCATCCACGATTTGTAGACGTTGGCAATAGGATTGAGGGTTTTGATCCTGTCTCCCTCATCGGTGTGAGGCATACACTACCTCCAAATAGTAGTACCTTTGGACAGGCAACTAGCCCCACTTTTAGAACCTTGAATGTTGCCAAACCTTTCATTCTTTAGGTTCTGTCAGGACACATTTTGATATAGGGGAACTATCTTCCACGCACTCTAGTGACGGGACCACGTCCTATTTTGAACGAGTCCAAGGCGTTTCGGTTCCTCGCGGCTCTCTCGGGGTCGATTTTCCGATCACCAAGAGGTCTACGAACGTTTTGATGTCTTTGCGCTCCCGATTCAGGCCACCCCTCGTTTAGACCAAACTCGGGACGGAGAGCGGAGAACTGAGTTCTCTGCCAGTGATCCAACTGATTTGTCAAGAGACGAACGGTTACAGCCATGATGCAGTCGGCAAGATCCTTGGTGGTGACCGGCCCGACAGATTGCTTCTGAACAACTCCATTGCGCTCCATAAGGAACTTCAATTCTTGCTCGGCAAGGCACCCCTCTCCATTGTTGAAGAGGTTGTCTCGGGGAATGTGAACCCATCCAAGATTCAGTGCAGACTTGAATTTCTCTGCTACTTCCTGATTGCGCTTGTTGGTGAAGTCCTCTGTGTGAACACGAACACCATGATTCATGTCAGCAGCCCATTGGGTCAACTGAGCAATAAATCCCGCTGAGTTCCAACCATCAAAGGTGAATTCCTTCAGTGCCGGAAATCGAGAGAACAGATCTTCCAAATCATTCTCGATCTGCACGTAGTCAACAATGTGGTCTTCATAGTCAGAAGGGGCGTAGACGTGCGTGTAGTCGAAGACGACATGCCACCAACGATGACCGAATTCATCAGGATCAGATTGCTCCAAATGTCCAATAGATACGGCGAAGTTGCAGTTAAAGACTCGGACGTTGTCGGCAAGGGTGAACTGTTCCCCATCAGGCACAGAGGGGCAATACGTCTGCTCGATACGGTCAGTCCCTTCAACGCTCTGAACAATCCAGCACGGCATGTTGCGCTTGCCACTGCGCTCGATTCGTCCTGCGATTCTCTTTCGGTGCTCATCGATGAGGAAGAATTCTTCACCAACAACAGAGGGCTCGAAGGCCATAGTGAACATTTCCTGGTCACCATTGTAGCCGGGGTTGTTGTAGGTTCGGATTGCGTAATGAGGAATGCCCAACTGATCACAGATCCGCAAAACCATCTCTAGTGATTCACGATGGCGAGATGTGAATATTGCACTGCCATTGCTGACAGTTCCGTCAGCGGCAAAGTAACCCATGAGCCATCCGAGAAGGTATCCACGGGATTCATTAAGATCTGGGAAACGCTTCATGAAGCCGGGAAGTGCATTAACCTCAATACCTGCAACCCCCATGGCAGAAGCCACGGGTCGGGTGGGGTGATTAGCAAACCACTTCAGGAGAGCGGCATCCTTTTCTCCCCAAAGGGCAACTCGACTTCCACCACTGTGACTTGTGCTTCCGTCACCATAAACGATTCCTGCCTGAATTCCTGTGGGGGAAGGATCACAGGGGAAGAATCGTGCGAACTGATTAGGAATCTTGTCTCCCTGCATCAATTCGTCAGAGGTCTTGATGGTCTCGTTGCGCTTTCGACTGTGCTTCACCACCACGGGGAATCGATGGTTGCCTGTAGCGTAGACAACCTTCTCGATGCCCTGACGGCGAAGGGTGATCTTGCGTAGCGGCTGAACCCCACCCTCCTTGATCTCGGCAGGCGTCCACCGTCCACTTCTGCCTAGGACCATCTGCGTGGTCCCTACGGTGTCTGCAAGAGTCTTGACACCGTCGATGGTAAGGTACTCAGTCTCACCAGCGAAGCAATTGCTACGACTTGGATCTGAATGTCCGTGATATATGAAATCAAGTCGTCCTTGAGTTTGCTGTTCCAAGACCCGACCGTTCCAAGGCTCGAAAGCGGCATCAACCTTGTCGGCGTCAAGGTAGGCGTCGATGACCTCAGCGAACTGAGCCTCGCGCTCGACCTTGAACTTGGTGGGGTTGCGCTTCTTCAGTCGGGCCATCTTCAGGTTCTCGGGGTTGTCTCCCCACGGTGGCACCTGAATCGCTCGCTTGAACCGCGTGCCCACCAACTTAGGACCCTGCTCCCAATCAAGGTAGGGCTCCCAGGAGGGCAACTGAATGATGAGCATTTCGGGGTCCGCTGTGACCTCTTCAAGGCCTTCCTCAGCGTCTAGTTCCCTATCGGCCTCATCTATCTCCTGAGGGGTCCACAGACCGCTCTTGTCCATGTAGTCTTTGGTGAGCACCTTGCCGCTCACGTATAGGTCATAGAAGATCCCTGCCTTAGACCACGGAGATGATGGCATGTAGATCATGGCATCCTTGCCCAACTGATCAAGGGCAGGGGTGAACGATGCATAGATGTTGGCGCTGTCTCGGTCACCCTCGGTCCCCTGAAGACCGTGAGCGAATTCGTCAAAGCCTAGGAAGAAGTTAGAACCACCACGACCACCAGCCGAAGATGACGACATAGGTGTTGCTCGAATAGAGGCGATCTCAGATTCTAGGGGTATCCCCTGTGCTCTCATCTTGGCGATCCTGCGAACGTCGGCAGGAGTCTGAAAGGTGAGCATGTGGTCCTTGTTGGTGGAGATGAACTTGGAGAGCCACTTGTTGCCAGTGACCGTCTTGCGGACATCAGCAAAGAGGAAGTTCTTGGCCTGAGTCTGAGACGTAGCGATGATGGAGAGGTATAGTGCCTCTACGTTTAGCCCGAAGTGAGCCTGAGGGTCATCAAGGGCAATCAGGTTGGCAATGCGCTCAGCACCAATAATCCCTCCAAGCATACCCTTACCAGCACGACGGCCCATGACCGCCTGAACGTGCGGGAAATGGTCATAGCCTCGTTCCTTGAGCCACGCAATGCGCTCCCAGATATCGGGCTGGACTCCATAGGACTCCTTGTCCCGACCAAAAGACTTGGTCCATCCGTCAATGACTTCCATGTCATAGTCGGTCATTAGTTCCGTCTCAAGATAGATCAACTTCATGATCGTTTCCTGACGGGGGTAAAGCCTCAGGTTGCAGAAATCCTTGTGTCGGACGAAATCAATGATGTTGTCGTAAGGCTTCTTATGCAATACCGACGACTTGAACTGAGATATGAAGTCATCACTCTTGGCAATGGCCTGCTCATCCAATGTCTTTCGAGACAGAGGCATATTGATTTCTCCTTCACGGCGCGGGCTTTCCCCTGCGGTAGCGAAATGACAAAAGTGGTAACCACCTTAATCGGTAGTTACCACTTTCTCTTAGGTGTTCAGTTATTAGACTCTGTCCTCGATGAATACGACATGGTCGTGGCCGTTATTGGTCCAAAACCATTGGTAGTCACTGAACTCATCCAACTTCTGAGTTAGTTCCCACTCATAGCCTGAGACGTTCTGCACCTTCATGGATGTGGTCTGAGCACTAGACCCCTGAGTGATGTCTACAACCTGCACAGGGATAGCATTGCCCGATGGCAGATAGAGCCATAGACGAGATCCGCTGTGCAGGTCGTAGAAGTTCATCTTAGACAGCCTGCCAGGTCTCGATGTAGCCGTCATCCGTATCGCGGCTATCGATAAGAGCGGGATCCCAGCCGGTCATGGAAGGACCATAGGTCTGATCCATGACAGTCTTGAAGATCTCGTCACCACGCTCACCAAACCAATTGACCGACTGACTCCACTGACCACCCTGCACGGCCCAACGGTAAGAACCGTAAGCCTCGTTGAAGTCGATCATGACGGTCTGAGCCTCGTCGTTGGCAAAGACCTGAACCGACCCCTCCTTGGAGAATGCCGTACCGTTGCTCATCATCTCGGTAACGTCCTGGTCGGAAAGCGAGGCAGAGGCCGAATCACTCCACCACGTACCGTACTCGTCCCGAGTGTAGGTGTTGTCATAGATGGTGTCAACCGAGTCACCCTCGCTGTAGGCGTGACGACGAGAGGCAGTCGTGGTGCGCAGTCGGTCCAACTGAGGACCGATGAGGCTGCGGGTCTCATCATCAAGGCTGTTCTCGGTAAGCCACTGCTCGATCACGGAGGCGGTTCGGTTCGGGTCCGACAGGGTCGGGCCGTCAAGGCGAGCGAGAAGAGCGTCCGTCCCCGAGCCACCGATCACGACGTAGTTTTCAAGAAGGTTGATGATGGACTCAACCTGGCCCCACCAAGGAAAGTCAGAGACCTCCTCGACGGCATCGGCCTTACGGTCGAAAGGGTGACGCTTACCTCCACGGGAAGCAGTGATTGCAGGAGTGTCCTTGATGATCGAATTGGACTCGGCATCCGACTTGGCCTCATCGGCAGAAGAGAATCCATATCCTGCCGGACCCTGCTGAGAGCCGTTGTACTCGCGCCAGAACCACGAGCCGCTTTCGTCATCCTGGTCAACGATGACGGAAACGGCACCACCCACGTTGACGACGTACCCGGAGATGTCATCGGCCTGCCAGTTCACACCAGCACGCTTACGACGAGAGATCTTGGGCAGACCAGCATTCAGAGCCTCATCCTTGGACGAGAACGGACCCTGCTCGTCCATGATCTTCCACTGTGATGCATAATCCTCATCGTCAAGAACGGCAAACTCGTAGTGCCAACCGTCAGTCCACTTCTCGACATGAACCTTCTTGGTGCCATCGGAAGAGACCCGGTCCTCGGGATCCTCATCAGAGGCACGCTTGCGACGGGCCGTGGTGGCCTTCTCCTGCTCCTTCTGAGCCTTGGCAGCATCACAGGTGGGGCAGTCACCTTCAGGAGTCTTCTGAGTGCCGTCCTTGGGGCAGAACTTGGGGGCGTTGGGGTCAGAGTCGTCAGCCTTCTTGCGACGAGCCGTCTTGGAAGACATAGCGGACTCGGCAGCGGACTTGGCCTCTTCCAGCGAGGAAGCAGAACCGGAGGCGATCTCGGTCTCGTCCATGATGCCGTTGCTGCCATAGTGTTGACGAACCAGTAGTAGACCCCGTCATTCATCAACTCGATAGAGGCGTAGGTCTCAGCGAACCCCGACATATCCGTGGTCCAGCCATTCATGCCATCAGCACTCCAAGAGGCACTAGCACGCTTACGACGGGAGGTGAGGAAGAGGTTGTCACCAATGGTGATATTGATCTGACCCTTCTGCTGCATATCGGTCACGTACCAATTCTCCAAGGTGCGACCGTCATTAGAAGTCCAGTCAAGGCCGTCGAAGGTCCACGTATCACCATTGAGACGGAAGGAGTCCCCAACGGCAAAATTACCGCCATCCCAATCCTGCTCGACCTCCTCGTCATAGTCAAATGCCTTCTTGCGGGAGGAGGCGCGACGCAACTCCGAAACGGGAACAAGAACATCCCCATGGTCAGTACGAACCAAAACCTTGCCATCGCCATTAGACATATCGGTGATGTAACCAAAGCCGGAATCCGTCTGAACTCGGCTACCGACCTGAACGGCAACGCCGTCGTCAGTGTAGTCTACAGCCGTCTTGCGGGAAGCAGAGAACTCCATCTTCATACGGTCAAGACGCTTCTGAGCGGAAGCCACCCAATTGTTAGCCTTGTCGATGTCACGCTGCTCGTGAGGGGTAGACTGAACGTTAACAAGGTTTTCCTGAGCGTCCTTCAAGTCCTGCTCAGCGTCCTGAAGACGGATCTGCTGAGAGTCGGTCAGCGCGTGCTTACGGGGATGATCCTCATACGAGACGATGTCCAGACCGTCGATCTCGGCAAGAGCCTCGATCTCGGAAGCGGTAAGGGGTCGGGTGTTAGCCGTCACACGGTGAGAACCACGGTAGTTCTCGGCCTGTCGGGTGATCTTCATTATCAACTATCCTTTCGGAAGGAACTACCGGGGGTCCACAACTTGCTAGGCTCATGCAGGTGACCGTCCTCACCCATTGCACCAACGACACCATCAGCAAGACCCGACTGCACCTGAACGGAGTGCTTCTCGTAGTCGTGGTTCTCCTCGTGCTCGACACGGTCAAGGATCTCGATGGTGGGAGAGAAAACGGCCTTGTCGTCCATCAGATCAACGGTGGAGATGTCCACATTGACGATGAAACCGGCCTCCTTGAATCGATTGGTGGCTTCTGTGGCAAAGGCCACTAGGTTTTCCTTGGTGTCGATCATACCCACGAACTTCTTGGAGAGGGTCGTGTATACCTCACGAATACGAATCTCCTCGTCGGGATACAGCATAAGGTCAGACATTCTTATCCTTTACTAGGGTAGTGGTCTCAATGTTTAGGGTGGAAAGTGATCTAATTCTGACCACTGTGATGATTATCGGGATGGGAGAACTTCACGATTTTGGTCTTTCTGTCGATATTGTTCTCGCCTCCCTTCTCGCCGCTGTCCTGAATCTCGTCGGAGACACCCTCGTTTACGAGATCGTCAAGGGTCTTCTTGTCTCGATCTTCCTTCTTTTCCACGATGCTCCTTTCTCCTTACTTTTTGATGATTTGGCTAACTCGGAGAGCCTTGGCATCTCTCTTGGAGATCTCCTTGCGCTGAACCTTAGCGCAAACCTCGCTGCACACTCCCGAGTTCTTGAAAATAGCAGTCTCGACAGGCATGGTGCAGATCTCACACTTTTCCATTGCTATTCCTTTCCACCCTGAATCAGGGTGAGGTGATTGACCTTTTTGATTCCCTCGATGAGGAAGTGGTTGATAGAGCGGGGACGGGGAGAGTCGTCCCACTTCTCAGGGTGATAGGACTTGACGTGGATGGAAGCCTCCATCTGAAGCATTGGGCCATGGACATGCATCATGTCCTCTCCACAGAACCGGCAGACATACACCATCAGATCATCACCAGCGCAGAAACAAAGATGAGTCCCGTCATGGTGACCATGATAATGAGCATACGAATAACAGGAGCAATAGACTCCGGGGTGTCACGGTCAATCTCCATTCCCGAAAGAATGGCAATGATGATGACCTGAACAACAATGCCCAACACAAGACCGAACTGAAGCATGATTTCCTCCCTGAGGATGTCTACCAATGAAGGACTCCCCCTCATCTACCTAGAATTCTAGGTCACAGACGAGGGGGAGTCAAGCCTATTCCTTAGGCCTTTCGGGTGATCTTCTTCTTTGCGCTCCTCCTGCGTTCGTGAAGAGTCGGTGTCTTCACACAGTCGCATCGGACCCCATCTCGTTCAAGCGGGAGCCTCCACGACTTGTGCTGAACTCTACCCTCGAAAGACCCATGGTTGATCATGTTCCAATGATAGTCATCCATGTCCGTTGACACGGGGTCATAGTCAGGGATCTCGTGAGCAAAATTCTCGCACTTGCATCCGTCAAAGGGGAACATCTCCTTGACGTGTATCTCATAGCCCTTCTTGTTTCCGTGTCGGAACTCGTTGGCCTGGCGACGAGACGATGCGGGGAAGCACCACATTCCCGCCAGCACACCCTCAGGCCACTGAATGCTGTCTCGATACTGAGCGCACTGATCAAAGAGTGGGCAAGCACCACACTTTGCAGCGGCGTCTAGGGCACGATTTCGATCAGCGTTAAAGTTCCAAGGCTCACGGGCATAACTAGTTTCCGGACCATAGGCCCAATCGTTGATGTTGCCGACACACGGGATTGTCTCTCCCCTGTCGGTTCGCTTAACGATCTCACCATGAAGCCTCTTGAACATATTCCCCTCAGCCTTGATGTTGGGGTTGTTCAAGCGGGGCACCGTCTTGCTTCTGACGATCTCCCCTTCTGTATTCATCATGACGATTCTGCTGTCAGAGGTAGACAACGGCATAGGCGACCCTCTCACTTCTTGTTGTCTCTAGGCCAGCACGAGTAGCAAACCCACTTCAGGGAACCTCTCCACATGCGGGGAGTGATGTCACTCATGGGCTTGTTCTGCTCACACTTCTCGCAGAAGATTTTCTTCTTGCCGCCCATCAATCCTCGACATCCACAAGATAGATGAATCCGCGACCGCTGCGAGTCTGACCATCCTTGGAGACACGGAACTTCTTGTTCTCCCACTGAGAGATGGCCTCGTTGACAGCATGGCCGTGAGGATCCAACTTGGAGTAGTTGAAGGGAATCTTGATGGTCTTGTTGTCATCCCGATGAGTAACCTTGATGTACTCCCCATCGGTGTCGGTTGCACCATAGAAGGTGGTGTTCACGCTGTAATGCATAATTGCTCCTTGCAATCGTTGGTAGTTTTGTCATCATCCCATATCGGGGAGTGGTGTGTCAATTGATCTCATAGACCTCGTTAGGCTTCAACTCCACAATGAAACCATCAGCATCTACCCAAATGAGACCCAAATCGGCAGAAAGAGCCTTGATCTCAACCTCCTTGTCCCACAGAATTGCGTTGGCCTGAGATCCACTCTTGATCTTGACGTGCTTTCCCCTGAATAACTTCATAACCGACCCTTTCTCTTCAGACGTTCAAGTCTAAAGCACTCGATAATGACCCCTCGCCAATAACGATTCCGTTCCGTCCCTTCTCGGAAACCCGCTGCGTTGTTCTCTGCCTCTTCACGAAGAGAGATAATGGCCTGTAGCGAGTAGCCTCTAGAGACTGCGCGAGCATACGAGCGACCCTCAGATGTAGGGTCAGTCATCGTACACCCTACCTCCCCGAGAGAGCAGAAACGCTCGTGAGTCAGCAATGCGACTCAGGATGTGGGGGTCAGAAAAATCGTTGGTCGTGCTTAGCCACCGATTCGCAACACGGTGACAAACACATTCGATATATCCACCCTTATTGATGATGACAACGTAGTCATCATTTTCAGGGGAGTATGACTCATCAAGGATTTCCATGTGCCCTCCTAGGGCTGTAGGGGTTTGATTCCCTACGATCATCTCATCAACGATGATGGGATGTCAACTCAAAAATTAGACTATTCGGATGAATCACGAATAATCGTGCAAGACTTGCACGGGCAACTGTGAGGGAACCTATCGGCTCTCTCGTATGCCTCTCTAAGGCGGTCTACATCATCCATGTGTGTAGCCAATCAAGGTGGTGGGGTGCCGGACCCGTCCGGCTTCAGATTGCAGATCACCACCTAAGTCACGCACGCTCCAAGAAGCATGTGCTAGGAACAAGGACAGGGACGATAGTCGGTCTCATTGCAGGTTGTCACCTTTCGTTTGAACTTGAACTAACATGACCTAGGTGGTCAACCATTAGCATTACAGCGTCACCCTGTGACAGTACGGCAACAGAAAAGGACTCACGACCAAGGCCATGAGTCCCATTCCGTGAGAAGATTCTACGAGCGTACTCCTCTAAGGTCCGTCATTCGATTACCCTTCCGCCCACGTAGAATGGTCTTGCAGTCCTCGCATCGGTAAGCAAGGTAGGCATGAACCTCTGCTCGATATGGCTGAGGCAGAGGGATGATCTTACCACCCCCGCAGGAGGGGCAACGCATCTTGTGACCGGGAGCCATAGGGGGATGGTTGGTGATCCAACCTCTCATGCGCATGGCATCGTACAACGCCTCGGTGGCGATGATATCGCCCTCGTTATAAGACTGAAGACGCTTCTGTGCGTCCTCGTCACCATCTAGCGCCGCCTTGGCTACGTTCGGGTCGTACTTGTCCGTCTTGGTAGGCACACCGAACCGCTCACAAAGAGCAGACAGGGTGTTGGACTCGAAAGAAAAGCGAGAGCGAGCGATGGTGAGGGTGTCTACAATCTTGAACGGGGAAGGGTCAGGAAGTCCGATCTCGTTCCAGTCTCCACGTAGGTGAGGGATGTCAAATCGCTTACCGTTTTGGGTAACAACGATGTCGGCCTCTTCAAGAAGAGACCATGTTGCACGAATCATGCCGTCACGTCCCTCACCCCACTCGGAGAAGAACTTCATCTCATCCTCGCCATGCCACTTGGCAGCAACACAGATCGTTCGAGGCCAAGACTTGACCCACTCAGGAGAGATGCGACGCCCCTTCATGGCATTCATGTCCCAAAAATCGGCCTCGAATCGACCAGGAACACGTTCGATGTCGATGGTCAAGATGTTGGGCTTGGATGCCTTTGCAGCAGCATCCTCGATGGTCGCACGCTTGGCTACCAAATCGTTGTAGAGATCTATCAGGATGATCTCATCTCCCCTGGGGGTCAAGGGGGCAGGCTTGATCTGTCTACGATAAGCCTTGATCGTAGATGTGCCGACCTTGATGCCGTGACTGTTCAGTGTGTCAGTCAACCACTGAGCGGACGTACCGGCGTCGAGATGGAACTTTACCATCTCAATCTCAGGAGAACCTAGCCCACTAAGGATCATGGGCAGCGAATCACCTTGTGCCATATAACGATTCCTTTCACCGTCCCGCACCGTGCGAGACTTGGATGTTGGCAGTGTTCAGTTGTAAGGTCTTTCATCACTCAGTGTAGCATTGATTGATCCATTTGGCTACCGACCAAGGGCATCTTCCACGATATCTTTCTCCATCCTCTTGCACCTGTCAATGGTCATCTGAATGGAGTCTTCAAGGGTGATGGGGCGACCCTCGATCCTCTTTCTGCGAACTCGACTCTCTGACCTGTCGCAGATCAGACAGGTGGGTGAGTCGTTCCCAGAGGCAAGTCGTCGCATCTTGACGTTGTGACCACGAATAGCGTGACCCTGCTTGCAGTGGGTACGTTCAACAGATGTGTGCTGATTTCCCCTGACCCTGTTAGCCATGTCCTTCCCTAGGATCTTCTCAGCAAAATAACTATCCGTTAGGATGCAATCCTTACACATTCCGGTCAGATTGTTTCCGCTCCTTGATTGTGTGACTATCCCGCACCTGATGCATGTTTGGTGATGCGAATCATTATCAAGATAAGGCTTGGACCTCCCGACAAGGGAGGGAGTGCTTCTGAGGTCGATCAATCTACATCTCCTTTTGGATTGAATGAGGGGGAGGCTCCATCTCTAGAGCCTCCCCCTCCTATTTTACTTCCTTATCAGCCGCCAGCGCCACCGGAGACCGGGGCGACAATCCAACCGTCCGCCTCGTACGCGGGCACCTCGTCGGACCCGACGGTCTTGGCCTCGTCGTAGGCGTCGTGGTCAACGACGGTGTGGTGACCCGTGATCACAGTCTCATCCCACGCGGGCTTGGCGGGAATGTCGGTGACGATACGCGTCTCGGTAACCTCAGGCACAGCCGGGGCGTCCACGACAGTCTTGGTGCCATCCTGAACCTGCTTGGTGGTTTCTGGCACGGCAGGCTTGGCGGGAGTCACGACAACGGTCTCGGTCGTGGCAGGCTTGGCCGGGGTGACAACAACGGTGTCCACGCCGTCCTGCACCATGAACGTCTCAGCCTTAGGCGCGGCACAAGCGTCCACGTCGGTCTGCGCGCCGCCCTTCCACGCGCCGAGACCAGGGGTGGAGCCGGGCGCCAGGCACCACGCCTTCAGGTAGGAGCCGCCAGCCTTGGCCGACGTGACGTTGCCGAGGACCGGCTGGGAGAACTTCGCCTGCACGGCCTTGAGAACCGATCCCGCGCGCGCCACGTCCACGTCAGAGACAGTCACGTTGGTCACGTTGCTGTGACCCCACAGGTCACGGTCCTCGCGGTAGCCCAACTTGTTGTCGTCGTCCAGCCGGGTCACGGTCGCAGCCTGCGCAGCGGTGGCGGGCAGGTAGCGGTCCACCTGCACGGTGACGGAGTTGTGCCGCACCTGCTTGACCATGTGCGGCACCTGCTTGGTGACAGCAGGGGTGCCGGGGTGGGTCACGGTCTTGGTCTCAGCAGGGACAGCGGGCGTTCCGGGCACAACGACCGTCTTGTAGATGGGCTCCTCGTGCGTCTTTGCGGGCTCAGCAGGAGTGACAACGACAGTCTCCTCGTGCGTCTTGGCGGGCTCGGCGTCATGGTGAATCACGGTCGTGTCGTCCACCTCGTGCGTCATCGCGTCATGGTGACGGGTGATGTTGACCAGAGGGACGAACTTGGACGTGTCGGTGTCCGAGCCACCGTGGTACGGACCCTTCGGGTAGGTGTAGCTGTTGGTCACGCAGTCACCCTCGTAGACAAGGCCGTCGGCCGGGGCGGGGTCGTTGCCGAGAGACACCTCACCGCGCCCCTCAAGGTCGTTGAAGGCGACCGTGATGGGATTCCAGGCGTCACCGGCAGCGCGCGCCTTCTCGATCTGCGCCCACGTCAGCGGGTTGGCCATGCCGTCCACGGTGCGCCCGTTGGTCAGGCGGTAGTCCGCCGCGCTGGGGTCACCCACGCGATTCCACACGGGGTGGTAGCCGTCCGTGCACTGGCCCCACACGGTGCCGTCGGCAAGGCGCCAGACCCAGTTGTGGATCGTGGGCTTCTGCCCCTCAGCGTGCGCCGTGCCAGCGGTGGCAATGCCGCCACCTGCAAAAGCAAGAGCCATGGCCCCTGCCGTAGCGATCTTCTTCATGTTCTTCATCGGGATTGCCTTTCTTGTTTGGGTTGGTCTTGCTTGGTAACTACTACAGTAGACGAGCACCTTGCCCTGTGTCTACGGATCGGGTAATCTTCACCCGAATTGGCTAAGGTGCGGGACCAATAGGGTCTCAGTCCCGCACCCTAGAAGATCAGTGGTGGTGGCGAACAATACGACGGGTCACCTTGTGGTGACGCTTGACCACCTTCTTGCTGTGCTTCTTGACCGTCTTCTTCATCAGTGCCTTGTGGGCAACGGGAAGGGGGCGGGAAGCCTGAGGGGTCTCAAAAGCAGTGTAGCCCTGCTCCTCGTTGAGCATGGAGGGGTGGTTCACAACCTTGACCGGGGAGGCAACCTCACCACGGGGGATGCTGACCGAACGGGTCTCAGCCTGAGCAGCAGCGGCACCACCAAAGGTGATGGAAGCGGCAACGACGGTGGCGGCGATGGTCTTGAACATTGGTGGCTCCTAGCCTTTTCTTTCGGGGAACCTTTCCCCTTGACACCCACTACATTACCGGGGTCCCTACCCCGTGTCAACCCATATCGCTGTTCTAGGTGATTCTTCACTCTGATGGAGTATCAGTTTGGATTCGGTCCACGAATCCACAGATCTCCAAGACAGCCTCATAGGGAATGATGGTGTAGATCTCATATTGCGAATCGTTAAGAGAAACAACGGTTCTCACCGTTACCTCGCCAGTGAGGGAAGATCCAGAGACTCCATCGGGGTGAGTGAAGATGACGTTCTCATCCATGGCTGTCCTCGTTAAAAATAGCCCACTCCTCAGCACTGATGAGCGCACGAGCAAGATTGGCGGCATCTCTAGGCATCATGGTGACCTCCATCTGCTCACAAGACAGAGCGTCGTTGTTGAAGATCTTCATGGAAATCATTGATCCATCTCGGTCAGACTCTTCAACCTCGATCAACCGCTTGTCGTCTGTGTAGACCCTCACTGATCGTTCTCCTTAGCGATGGGGACATTGTCGGAGGCTTCCTCGTCTTCCCCGATGGGAAGATCAACGGACTGCTTCTCTGCACTGCCGGGGTGACCCACGGTGAGACGGTTGAAGTCTTCCTCCGAGTTGACATAGACAATCATGGACTCAGCATCAAGGTCACCGTCACGGAGAACCTTGGCGATCTGAAGCATCTCGTCAACGTTGACAGTGTCTTCCTGGGACGGGTCGATAAGGTGCCTCGCGGCCCACAACTGAGCATAGGAGTCCATGTCAACAGCCCTTTCGAAAGCGGCATAGAAGACACGGTTTGCAATATCAGATCCCGGCGTGGGAGGGAGAGGAGGGATTGGAGTAAAGTCCTCGGGGTCATACATATCTAG
>JAOYMY020277899.1:0-17245 GCA_025802475.2 Pernis celebensis
CTCGCGGACTGCCGACCGGTCCCTGCGAACCAGATCCAGCGGCCGTCGATCGACCGTGGAATCGGGTCGAGGGCCAGTGTGAAACGTCTGCGTCCGCGCCTGGCATCCTCGGCCGAGCAGGCGACGAAGTGGACACCGTTCTTCGTCCACCATGACGCTCGCAGCGTCGACTGCGCAATCTGCCCCTGGAGTCCGGCCTCTTTGAGATATCTGTTCGCGCCGGCGACCCCAGCGATGCTGCCGGGCGTGATCTGCTGGTAGGGAATGGCGTAGGGACGAATCCCCGGGGCAATGGAACCGACAAGGATCCCGCGCTCGCACACTATGAGACGCTCACCTGAGAGATAGAGAAGGATCAGACCGAACATCACCGCGAAGATGACACCCGGAGCAACCGCCAGCAGCGGCGTCTCCCCCGGATTGATGAACGTCAGAGCTGTAAAGAGCACCCACCCGAGGACGAACCCTGACGCCGTCTTCGGTCCTGGGCGGTCGGCGAACACCTCGATGACCTCACCGAGCTCTTCACGATGGCGACGGGCTTTCCTCATCTCAGCACTCAACAGAACCCCAACCTTCGGATCGACGCCCGGATCGGCCTGACTCCGGGCACACGAAAAAGTCCCTCACCGGCAATTCTGCCAGGTGAGGGACTCTCGTTCTGTGCGCCACGAGGGATTCGAACCCCCAACCTTCTGTTTGGGAGCCGATTCTACCGTAACCGCCCTACCGGGGCGGCGATCCCCCCGCCGATCAGTCGAGGCGGCGTGATGACTACCGTAGTTCTCATGATTTGTTCAGCGTGGATTGAGGTAATAGACAAGTTCATTCGCAACGAGGCTGCCAGCGGCGCACCGGCAACGACGCAACGGGCGCGACGGGACCACCTCATGCACTTGGCGCGGCGGGTCGATGTTGACCCCGCCGAGGTCACCGGCGACACGCTTCTCGACTACTTCGCTGCGCAGACCTGGGCCAACGAGACACGGCGAGGTCGCCGGTCGACGTTCCGCAAATTCTGGGGATGGGGACTTACCGCCGGAGTGCTCACTATTGCCGCCGCCGACGCGCTGCCGGTCGTTAAGTCCGGGGCACCGTCGCCTCGTCCGTGTCCCGATGGCGCCTATCAGCGTGCGCTCATGGCTGCGCAACCGAGAGAACGGCTCATGCTGCGCTTGTCGGCAGAACTCGGGCTGCGGCGTGCCGAGGTCGCCCAGATACACGCGCGGGACGTGGTAGACGATTTGGGCGGGGTGTCGCTGCGGGTGCATGGCAAGGGCAACAAGGAACGTACCGTGCCGTTGCCGACCGGCCTCGCTACAGAACTCGTGAACGTGTGTTCTCAGGGCTTCGCGTTCCCCGGCGACGATGCTGGGCACCTATCCCCCCGGTGGGTCGGGAAGTTGATTACGCGACTGTTGCCTGCCGAGCTGACCATGCACACATTGCGGCACCGCTTCGCGTCGAGGGCGTGGTCGAGCGGGGTCGACATTTGGGTGTTGCAGTCGATCCTCGGCCACGCGTCGAGCGACACGACGCGGCGGTATGTGGCGATCCCGCAGACCGCCGAGCGGTCGGCTATTGAGTCGTTGAGTCGAGTAGCGTAGCCGCGGCTACGGCAGCGGCCTCGCCCGATGGGGGCGGGGCCGCTTTTTCGCCTCACCGTATTATAACGATTCGGTTACTATTACCCTTACATATCAGATTGAGCTGAACGTCGCAACCATGTTAACAGCAGTTAGTGTTTTGCGGTGGTGCGGCGGTCGGGGTCGCGGACGATCCACGCCGCGACGAACGTCACGACGACGGTAAACGCGCCCTGCACCTCGGCGGGAATGTCGAGGCTCGGCCAGATCGTTTGCACGATCCAGGCGAGAACGATGGTCAGGGCACCGGCCACGCCGCCGGTCGTGACGGTCTTAGACGGTGCGCGTGGTGTCTTTTTCTTCGGCTTCGCTTCTTCGGCCATGAGTAGTTGTCTCCAATCGTGCGAGTCGTGTCTGTTGTTCTTCGAGGCGTGCGTCGGTGTAGTCGGCGCGAGTCATGACGAGCATTCGGATACCGGCCAGTTGTCGGCGCACGTCGGCCATGTCTGCCGAGCTTGCCGAGTCGTGCATCCTGGTCTCAGCAGACAGTCGGTGAGCCTGTCGGCGTAGGTCGGTGAGGCACCCGGCGATCTTGCCGAGTGCCACACCGATAGCGACGACGAACAGTCCGAGGGCGGTCACGAGTCCTGTCGCGTCCCCCACCGTTTCCGGTGTCATGCGTTACCACAGCTTCCCGGCGTTGAGATTTGCCTGTAGTGCCTTGACCATAGGCGACGGGTTCGACACCTTGCCGTCGACACCGACACCGAGCTTGCGCTGTAGTTCGCTGATCGTATCGGGGCCGATCCTCCCGTCATCGGACACGCCGAGCTTGCGCTGTAGGGCTTCGATGACGTTCGAGGATCGCGGGTGTTTCGTCCATTCCCAGCCGGACAATAGGCCGGGGTTGTCGGCCTTGTATGCGACGGGCTGGAATGACACGGTGCCGTCTACAGGCGTGCCGAGAATGGCCTGCACCTCGCTAGTGGTGCCTCTCCCCCACTTCCCATCCACAGTGAGCTTGCCGGACGGCTCGGAGGGCTTCGGCTTCGGCTTCGGCTTCGGCTCCGAGGGTGCGCCGCCGTTCTTCCGCCGCTTGTGCTCGGCGTTCACCGCGTCGACGAGTTCCCCGATCCGGTCGTAATACTGGCCGGGGCACGCCGTGCTCTTCCAGTCCTTGTGACCGTAGTATTTGAGCGATCCGTGCGCTTCTTCGAGGTCGGTGCACAGTTGCACGAGCGTCGCCCAATCCCCGTCCGACATTTCGGGTCGGCACTCAATCCCGATAGTCGACCCGTTGCCGGGGGTGCTCCCGGCGTGCCATGCGGCGCGGGAATCGTCGACAAGATGTGTCACGAGTCCGTCGGACATGACGTAGTGCGCCGAGGTCTGCGTGTTATCGGTACCACCGGCGGCACCGCGCAGCCATGCGACGACGTTCTCGTGTTTCTGCCCGGTCGATCCCCAATGATGCAGCGTGACCCCGGTCGGCTTCGCCGGGTAGCCGTAGTGGCCTCGCGTCGAACTATTCGAGGACTGTTTAGTTTCTTTCGTGTAGGCGGTCATTCTTCGTCTCCCATCTCTTTAGTCGTCAAAAATGTAATAGATCCGTAAATCCTTGTATCTTCCGCGATGACTGCGGTCGTTAGCGCAGTGCCGCCCGAAACCTGCAAATTCACATTTGACGGATCGGCACCGGCAGACATGCAAGGCATAAGACAAATCCCGTCGGTTTGCGCCCATTTCGGAATGGAGAACACTCTTGTATTTGCCGATACTTCTGATTCGAAATATAGCGATCCCCAAATGAACACGAGCGGGCCTTGCCTCTCAATTGACACGCTGCCCTGTCCGGTGGTCGGTTCAATATCTTCTTGTCGATACGGTGAGCCGGATTCGCTGCCGTTATTCTCTAATTCCTCTATTCGGTCTCGGTGGTCGTCGAGCCGGTCGGTGTTGTCTGTGATGCGTTTATCGAGTGCTGCGGTCTCGTCGTTCACGTCGGCAGTTCGGGCGATGCTGTTGGGGATTCGCGCGTCAGCGAATGTTCCGGTGGTGGTCTGCGACGCGGGTAGGTTCGGTATACGTGCCTGCGCGAACTTGCCACTGTCGACCTGCGAGGCGGGCAGCTTCGGCAGACGTGATAATGCGACGTTGTTCGTCGCCGCGTCGTTTATCGCCTCGTCAATGTCGTCAATGTTGAAATTCCACGTACTCGGGAAGTCTGATATTTCCTCGTCGGGGTCGATGTACCAGAAATCGTAGTGGTCTGTGACAGCCATAGGGTGCTCCTTATTTCGCGCTTTCCCACTTGATCTTTGTGTCGGCCCATGAGTAGTGAGCCTGCGACCAAATGAGCGGGTGGGGTGACGTTTGGGCGGGGTTGGGGTATCCGTCGCCAGGGCCGAGCGTGATCGCCAGATCAAGGCGCGGGTCGAGACCCTTACGGGGCGTGATAGTCAGCTCGGCCTCATTGATGACACCGGCGAGGTCGAGGTTCAGCATCGGGATAGCTGCGCCGGTGATGTTGATCGACGGGATATAGGGGTCATCATCGAGGCGGCGGCGAATGTCGTAAATGTTCTCGAGCAGGTCGGAAACGACGGCGGGGCCGATCCGGTCATCGTCGATCATCCGGTGTAGCAGCACCGGGGCATCGGTGACGTTGTACCAGGGTTGCTTGAAGTAGTGGGGGCTGGTGAGCTTGCGCCGGTGCTCCCAGCTAAGCGGATAGTCGGTGGTGAATTCGTCGTCTTCGAGTCGCCACACATGATCGAGTTCGACGGTCTCGGGGATGACTCCAAACCGGTCTTGTTCGTCCTCGTTGTCGGGGTTCACATAGGGCTCGATGAGCGGGCCACCGACGCGGCCACCGTCCGGGAGCTTCCAGTTTTGCTGATTGGGGCGGGTGAATAGTTCGGCTTCGAATGACTGGTCGAGCACCATGTGTTCGGCGGGTATCTCATACGGCAACGAACCGTAGTAACGGGCGGCTTGGTAGGCTCCGTGACCGGATTCGAGGGCGTACCGCAGTAGTGCTAGCTTGCCCGATTTTTGAGTGCGATCGAACATGCTTTGAGCGGTGCCGTCGGCGTGCAGCGCGTCTACACCGAATGCCCACGGCCAATGCTCGGAAGTCGCGTCGTGGTCATCGTTCCAGGCGTTCCCGGCGGCGATCTGGTGGTGGTATTCGACGAGCTGCGGACTGTCACTATCGAATGAGAATTTGGTGAGCTGGTCGACTGAATACACCTGCCCCGGCGGGTCTTCGATTCCCGTCCAATGCGCGGTCACGCGCTTATTGGTCGGGGTCGATCCGAACACGTCGATTTTGGTCTTGTCGTCTTTGCCGGTCAGTGTCACGTCGACGGTCTCGTGGTCGACGGGCTGGTGTGAGGTCTCATAAATGAGGCCGTCGAACATCATGATTTCGTCGCCGCCGTCGATGCTGATTGGCAGCACAAGTTTCGTGCCGACCGTGATCTTTTTCAGCAGCTTTTTACCACGTAGGCGCACTGTGATCGTGGCGAGCTTCTCGCGTATGTCCCCGGCGGTTTCGCCGTTGTTGACGTAGACAGTGATCGGGCCGTGACAGAGCGGGGTGTGCTCGGTGGCCTCAGTGCCGGTAGTCGACACGTCGATGTCGTCGAGGGTGATGTTCGCGCTTATGCGGGCTGCCATGTCTTCCCCCTCCGCTTGAAGTAGCCGTCGAGTGCCTTAACGATGTTGCGGCCCACCTTGTCCGGGTCGGTGGTGCCGTCGGTCTTGACGTTGATTTCGACCGTGGTGTTACCGGCGGCACCGGGCGCGGGGCGGTTGGCTGCGCGTGCTGCGGTGACGTTGGCCGGGTCGATCTTCGGGGCGTTGTACTTGCCGTTCACGGTCGCGGCCTCGGCTACCTTGTCGGCAGCTTTCCGAGCGTCGCCGGTCTGTGATTCCATTGCCCCGGCGAAGTCGCCCACGAGTGCCTTACCCGAATAGGTGGTGTATCCGCGCCCGGAGAATGGCCCCTCTTTTGCGGGTGAGAACGGGAAGAAGTTCCGCACTTTCCGCACGATGCTTTTAGCTGCGTTCGAGACTGCGCCGAACATTGACTTAATGCCGTTAATGAATCCTTGGATCAAAGACCGGCCAGAACCACGCAACCGGCTACCGAGATTGCCCAATGCGGAGACGACGCGGCCCGGCAGCTGCACAAATTTAAACACTAGGTCGGTGAGACCATTAGCGATACTGGTCTTCATATTGACGACCGAGTTATAGGCTCGGGTCTTCATTGTGTTAAACCCGTTGACGATTGGGTTAATAATTTTGCCGGGCACGCTCTTAATGAACGTAACGATAGCAGTAAAGATTTGGAGGGCCTTAGCCTTGAATTGGTCTATCTTCACCGTCGTTTTCGTTTTTAGGGTATTAAACCCGTTAACGACCGAGTTCGCTATGCCGGTGACTTTTTCGGCGAGCCAGTTTTTCAGTGCGGCCCACTTGTCTTTAATCCAGTCGATAACGAGAGTAAAGATCGCAGTCGTTTTGTCTTTGATCTGCTGCCAGTGCGTCACAACATAGGTCACGAGTGCGCCGACGGGGCCGGTGATGATCGAGACGACTAGCGGCCAGTTTTCACCGAGCCAATCGAGCACGGTCTGCACGGCGTTCGGCAGTGTCTCAGTGAAGAACGTACCGATTTTGTCGATAGCGTCACCGATGAAATCAGCGACGGCAGAAAACACCTTTTCGGTGGTCGACTTGATCCAGTCCCAGGCGGCGAGTACGGCCTCTTTGAATCCGTCCACGTTGTTCCAGGCGAGGACGATAGCGGCGACGAGCGCGGCAATGGCGACGACGATAATCGTAATCGGGTTCGCCAGCAGTGCAGTGTTGAGCAGCCATTGAACGGCAGTCCATGCCTTAGTGACGGCCTGCACGGTTTTCGTTACCGCGTTATAGGTGACGATTGCGCCCTGAGCCACGAGCACGGCGGACGCGAGACCGGCTATTGCTGCGCCGACGGCGATCACCGCGTCTGAGTGTTCGGCTGCGAAGTTCGCTACTCTCGACATGCCATTCATGAGCTTGTCATAGGCCGGTAGCAGCTTCTGCCCTAGTTCGTCTTGCAGCATCGACCACGCGGCCTTTTGCTTGTCGGCTGCGTCGGCGTTCGCTTCACCTGCACCCTTGACGCGGCGTTCGACCGCTTCCATGATCGCGGCCTGTGCACCGGCCTTATCGCCAGATTCGGCCATTGCCTTGATCTGGTCTTTTTGCTGGTCGGTGAACGTGATTCCCGACCGTTCAAGACGTTTGAGGCCGGTCGCCGGGTCATCGAGGGATCGGGCGAGGTCTTTCGCGGCCTTGTCGACGGGCTTCATACCCTCGCCGTCCATGTCGACCGCTGCCTGTGTTACGCGGTCGAACATTCCCCCGGCCTCGCCTGCACTGTCTGCGAGGTCGTCGAATCCGAGTAGCATCTGCTGCGCCGACTTGATCGCTTTGTCGTCGATGCCGGTGTTCTTCGACATTGACTCAGCGTTTTTGATGATGCGGTCGGCAACCTGGCCGTGTTCGTCGCCGTAGATGCCGAGCCGGTCGGTCAGGTTCTCGATCTTGCCGTTAGCGTCGGCGGCTGCGCGACCGTGCTCGACGAGTCCCTTAGCGAGTGCGCCCTCGGCGGCGAGCACGCCACCGGCAACCATCGCCGCCTTTTTCATCCCCGATTTGAACTTGTCCATCTTTGAGGACGTGTCCTCTACGGCACGCTGTGCGCCCTTAGAGTCACCGAGAATCTTAACGGCGATGGTTGCCGACTTGCCTGCCATGCTCTCTCAGTCCTTGTTCTTATCCGCCATGATTTGCAGCGCGGTGTTAATCACCACTTGATCGGCGTGCATCCAGTAGTCAGGTGATACGCCGGTGTGGACGGCGAGGAATACCGCCGTCCACGCATTGCCGTACTCGGTCAGTCTTTTGGGTCACTGATTGTCCTGTCGGTGTCCTCGTCGTCCTCGTCGGTGTCGGGGTAGTCGATGCCGACACAATCGTGTTCGCGGAACTTGTCCCACTTGTCCGTATAGACTTCATGCCGCTTCAAGTTGGCATAGGCGAGATACGTCATCGACGTAATCTTCTGGTCGTCCATGCTGAATCCGTTTCGACCTCCGACGAGTTCGAGGCGGCACATGTCCGGGTTCTCGATCTTCGCTTCGTGCTGCGAACCGTCGGCGAGGTTCACGAGCAGGGTCGGGTACATATCATTGGCCATTGCTGTAATCTCCTGCGATCTTGTCGAGTGCTTTGTCGACCATTTGCGTGTATTCGCTCATCCAGTCCTCATATTTCGCTTCTTGAGCGTCGACAAGGAACGGCTGTGCGGTGATGTTGCGGGCGGGCCATCCCCAATGGATCGGCCCGGCGTAGGGAACCGTGCTGCGTCCAGCGCGGACGATTGCCGAGGTCTGTGTGCCCGATGCGCGGATCGAGCCGACGAGACCGCCGGTGACAACGGGGGCGAGTTGCAGCGCGTCGAATTCGACGATCTGCGCGACTTTCTTATGGGTCGCTTTGAGGTCGCCGAGGTCATCACCGGCGGCTTTGAGTTGCTTTCGCAGCTCTTTCGCGCCCTTGACCTCTACCTGTGGGCGTGCCACGGCTTAGTAGTCGTCGGCACCGACGAGAGCCGACTGTGTTTCTGTCTCGCCGCCGTCGGACGAGTCGAAATCGAGCTTTGGCTCACCCTCACAGTCGAATTCGAATTCGGAGGTTGCGCGAGATTTCACGTCGCCGCCGATGTCGAGCGGGTCGAGCACGAGCTTGCCCTTGACGGTCGCCTCGCGGTCGCTGTTCGGGATGTACTTGAACGGCTTGACCTCGCCCTTTTGATTCCACGTCATCGCGAGGAATCCATCGGCCACGAGATCCTGGTTCACGGTGCCGGATACCTTGGCCGTGTAGGTGGCTTCACCGGCGATGGTGTCGCCGGAAAGTACGTTGTCGTCGTCCTCTTTGTCCTTGTCCCAGGTGACCGTGAGGGCTTTAACCTGCTGCGAGATTTCCATCTCGTCTGCGTCTTCACCGAGCAGCAGTGAGCCGGGGCCGACACGGTAAGACTTTGGGGCGTTGTCTGCCATTGTTCTATCTCCTTAGAGTCGTGTTTCGAGTTCAGGGATTGTGGTGCGCATGGCCGGTAGGGGCACGTTCCCGGTGGTCGGCACCGAGATAGCTATCGGCTCTATGTCCTCGGGGAAGTCGACCTCGATAGTCGCGGTGCGGATCATCTCGGAGAGCGTCGCAATTGAGTTCGTCGTGCCGAGGTCGGAGACGATGAACGTCACCTGCACGTCAGCGGTTGCCGATCCGCCGAGCGTTTCAATTCGGACGTTGCCGAGGGCCAGCCACACACACGGCGGGTTCAAGTGCTGCGGTTCGGCGGTGACGTGTAGGCCGGTGCTGCGCAGTTTCTCGGCCAGGTCGTCGAGCAGTTCGTCGAGGTGCGGTGTCGACATGGACTATCCCACCCTCGGCGGGGCGTAGCGTCCGACTCTCAGCAGTCGTTCTACGTCGGCATCGACGGCGCGAACATACATACCCGTCTCGCCGAATTGCTCCACGCCGCCGGGGGTGTTGCGGCGGCGGTAGAGCTGCGCGGCGAGCATCGTCGCGCCGAGCTTCGTGTCGTGTGTCCATCCGTCGGCGGGGCGATCCTTGTAGCGGTCGACGAATGCGTTAGCTGCGTCGACGGCCATTTCGACGGATTCGGTATCGATCCCCGCCGTACCGAGGCCGAGGAACCGCTGCACGGTTTCGACCTCGGTAGGGTTCGTGTCGTCGGGCATCGTCACGCCTCGCCGCCGTCGCCGCCGTCGTCGCCGCCGCCGGTGTCCTCGGCCAGTGATGCGCGGACGATTGCTCGGTCATCACTAATGAGAGTGCCGTGGTATCCGAACAGTCCGAGGTCGATTCCGCCCTTGGGCAGATCGACGGCGTTAACGCGAACCGGCGGGTTCTTCTCGTAGAAATCGGCTGCGCGCTTGTCGAGGGCGATCACGTCGCCGTCGGCCAGCGTCGGCAGCGTGCGCACGTTGAGGTCTGCGACGGTTGCGGTCTGATTCTTGAGAGATACGCCGGTGGCGTTGGCAAGCCAGAATGGAACTTCGTTTTGTGTCAGCGCGGCGTATTCTTCGAACAGATCAGGGGCGATAAAGATGGAATCCATCGACGCTCCGAGACGGGCGAACCGTGCGCCGAGCTTGCCGAGGGTGCCGAGCAGATCGCCGCCGGTGATCGTCGCGTCGATCTGGTCGAGGACGTAGGCCAGCGTTTGTTCTTCGGTGTGGGCCTTGTATGAGGCGACGGCGGCAGTCCAGAATGCCTCCAAGAAACCGGATTCGCCGAGGTCGAGATAGATGCGGTCAATGTCCCAGCCACCGGCTGCACGCTTGACGGGTGCCTCGGCGGGTACGGTCTTGACCTTGTTCGACGGGATCGCCTTTTTGTTGCCGTCGTACTTGTCGACTGCGGGCTTGGTGTCCCACTTCCATCCCTTGATCTTCGTCCCGGTCTTGAGCGGCTTCGGGGTGCCGAGCGCGTCGATCAGGGGGCGTTCGGTCTTGTCGGCCTGCCAGAGTTCACCGATCCAGTCGGGGCGCATGTATCCCTCGCCGGTGTCGTCGCCGGGCACCACGTCGGAGAGTGCATCTCGCACAAGGTCGTGTCGACCGTTGGCGATAGCGTTTGCCACGGTGTCGGTGACTTCGGCCAGCGACCGGCCTCGCGGCTGCGTCGTCGCCGGGGCCGGTGCCTGCCGGTGTCCGTCGCTCATTTCGGCAGCGACTCGGCGAGCAATGTCGGCGGGGTCGAGTCCGTGCAGGGTGTCGGTGTTCTCGTTCGCCGTTGCAGTCGATTCGGCTGCGGCACCGGCGGCACCGGCTGCGGTGAGTCGTTCGTTCTTTCCTGTGGGCATGGTGTTGTCCTCTCTCGGTTCGGGGGTCGGGGTGTGGTCGAGGGCGGTTGAAGCGGCGACGCGGGTCACGCCTGCGTCGGCGTATGCGGGAATCGCGCATAGGGACACTTCGAGCAGTTCGCACGAGTCGATCACGAGCATGTCGTCGTCCTCGTCCCAATGCGCCTCGTGGATCATTGCGCCGATGCTCAGACCGTCGCGTAGTCCCTTGGCTGCGTCGTCGAGTGCCTTGTCACCGGCTTCGCCGTCGGCGATGTAAAACGATGCGGTTTCGTTCGCTACGTCGAGGTCGGTCATGTATCCGACGGGCTGCGCCTGGTCGTGGTCGACGAGCATCTTCACGCGAGACAGTGGAGACCGGGCGGTGAATCCGTCGGCCTTGATCCGGTGCCCGTTGGCCGAGTCGGCTGCGAACGAGATAAACCGTCCGGTGATGGTGCGCGATTCGGTCGCGGTGGCCTCGGTGACTTCGGCTAGCGCGGTGAGTTTCTTAGGAATCGTTTTCACTGGTGTCTCCTAGCGGGGGCAAATCTTCCTTGGCTCGGGCCTCGTCCTTAGTCATGAGTCCCGCGTCAATGGCGATCTTGTATGCCTCATAGCGTTCTTTCGCCTCGGGCCTGGTCATCGGGTCGGTGAGGAATTCGACGGTTTGGCCGCGCGGGGTCACGTCGTTCATGGACAATCGCCCGGTGATGACTTCCATATACGGGCTGAGTGAGTTGTCGATCAGTTCCCGGTTACGTGATGCCCGGTTCTGATAGCTCATTGAGCTGCCCTCTATCGGGGCATCGACCGCCCAGGCGGGAACACCGGCAGCGCGTGCCAGTTCCAGGATGATTTCGCGCCTGCCTGCAATGAGCAGATTCTCGGGCGGTGAGCTGAGGGTGTTCACGGTCAGGGATCGGGACGAGTAGCCAACACCGGAACCGCGCCGGGCACGCTGCCACCGGGCGATCATCGTGTCGATTTCCTCGTCGGTCATGTCGTCGCCCTCGTTGTGGAGGTCGACGGCGGGAACCGGGTTATCCTCGGCGTTCGAGGCGGAGGCATTGAGTCGGATCGCGCGGCGGATCACGTCGGATGCGTCGGTGAGCAGACCGTGATCGGGCGAGTCGAACCGGATCGAGTCATTCGCGGCGACACGTTCACCGAACGCGCGGACGAGCTGCCCAGCGTCGTTGACCTCGGCGCGGTCGTTGGGCACCCATCGAACCGACTTCGGGAATCCCTGGTAATCGCGGGACGTGATGAGCCAGAACGCGAACGGGTAGAACATGAGCGCGTCGGCTGTCCACGTCAGCGTAGTTACGCGGGACAGTCCCGGTTCGGGCTGCGCTGTAATGAGCGGCTGGTGCGCCAGCGGCAGACCGTCGGAACCGGCCACCGTTAATGGCAGCTTGCCGATGTTGGTTGCAATGATGCGGCGGGCCTTAGCGATAACGGGCAGCTTCATTGCTCGGTTGCGGGTGACGGGCAGATTCTCCTGCATGTCGAGTAGGTGGTCGAACGTCGCCTTTTCGAGCGTCGACGTGTCGGCCCAGGGCGACTCGATCATCTGCGCGGCCTTGACCATAGGGCCAAGGCCGAGCGCGGTTGCAATAGCTGTTCTGAATCCCACACCGTTACCGTCGGCATGGTTTGTGAGTCTCCCAAATCACCGGAGCGTATAGGTGAGTGTGTTCTGTGCTTGTGTCGTTCCGGGGTGCACTTGTTTCTCGTGTGCTGCGGCCAGCGACCAGGCACCGGCGCGAGTGTCGGCGAGGACGCGCCAGCCACACGAGCAGACAGCGACTACAGAACATGCGGTGTAATCGAGCTTGATAGCCATAGGGTGAACCTCTCAGAATCTCAGGGACGGTTTGGGCATCGGTTTGTCTTGACGGTCGAATTCCCAGAGCGCGACGGCGGCAGCGATCAGCGCGTCGATTGGGCCGGTCGAGTGAGTGCGCGACGGTCGCCACGAGTCCCCACCGGATCGGATCACGGCATGAGCGAACGCTTTGCGCAGCGCGTCGCCGTGATCGTGCTCTAGGTTCTTATGGTCACGAGCTGCGGTAATGAGCTGTTGACACGCCGACGAGAAATCACGGCCACCGAGCGGGGACACGTCGACCGGCTTCGTGCGCTTGTCCGCCGGGTTAATGAGTTCGGCAGTGATCGGGCGAGTCGTTCCCCCGTCGTCGGCGGTGATGACGCGCGGCTTCCAGTCGGCAGCGATACGGCGGATGAACGGGGCGAGCCACGCGGTGCCACCGGCGCGGTGGACGAGATGAACCGCCGGTGAGCCGTCCTCAGTCCGCCATGCAGCGTAGACCGAGGCGGCGGTGCCGTCGACCGCGACCTCATAACCGATTGCGACATCGGCGCGGCGGGGCGGGGCCGGGATCGGCAGCGCGGCCAGTGCCTCGGCGGACACGAGCGCGTCGGTCGATTCGGTGAGGCGGTTACAGTAGGCGCGAATCCATTCGCCGCGCTTCTGATTGACGGCCTCGGCGCGTAGGTCTTCGATCTGCTGCGTGATGCCCAGCGCAGGATGGAATGTCCAGGCGGTTTCGTCGTAGGGGTCGGCTGCGGGGTCGATAGACCACTCGAAATAGGCTATCCCCGGTTCACCGGCGCGGCCTCGCGCTACGTAGTCGTTCATGAACCCGCTGAGGGCGGTGCCCATTGTGCTAATCATCCAGATTTGACGATGTGGCAGCGTGATTTGGGCGGGGCCGATTGCTCCCATGAGTTCCGCGCCTCGCGCCTCGGAATGATGCCAAATCTCGTCGAGGGTCACGAGTGGCGGTGTCTCGCCGTGGATCGCGGCGGGGCCGGGGGCGAACATCTGCAACCGTGACCCGTTGGGGGCGATCAGTGCCTCGGAACCTGCGGCCCAGCGCGGTTTATTGAACACGCGGCGAATCGGGGACTCTTGCACAAGGTTAACTAGGTCGCTGAATCGTTCGCGTGCGTCTTTGCCGGTCTGCGCGGTATAGAACACCTTGATATTCGGCATCGAGATAATGCGCTGCAATTGGACGGGGCCGACGAGCGTTGTCTTTCCCGACTGTCGCGGCACGGTCACGAGCACGATTGGATACTTATAGCGGCCACTCGGTAGGCGTTCGGTCGCAATGTCGGCAACGTGACGTTGCCACGGCATCAGCGGTTTACCGAGGGCTTCGGCTATGAACGCGATCTGCGCACCGTCCGAGCGCAGCCGATGATCGCGCTGCGGCGAGTACCGAGGCGGCGGCATCGTCGGGGCGAGCATCAGGCATCGACCCCGGCATTCTTCCCCGCTGCGTTCATCGCTTCCATAAACTCATGGAACGCGTCGGAATCGCCGTCCTCGGGCACCGGCAGCGCGGCCAGAGTCTCCCGGTATTCCTTGACGAGCATCGCAATAGCCGAGGCGCGAGGGTTACGAGCTGCGCGAGTCGCGTCGATGCTCTCGGCGAGGTCGAGGGCCAGAGCGACAATGGCGTGGTGCCTCGGTTCGAGCAGCGCGAGATTTTCTAGAGCCTTAACCGTCGTCGCGGTCGCTTCTTCGAGCGCAGAGAGTCGGCCTGTCTGTCTCGTCTGCTGTATCTGTTCGATCAGTCCGGGAAGTTCTGGGTCTGACATTTCATAACCTCGGGGTAACGTGGTGAGTTTCAGGAATTTTTTTTGACGACTTGGGAGAAAACAAAAGTGGGGGGCGGGGCTTCAGGGCTTGGTCACTCTAAAAAAAACCGCTCATGATTTTCGGCGGCGACGAGTTCGGACAGATCGCGGTCGCCGCGCGACGAATTGCAACTGAGGTGGGCGGGGCGGAGGTTTTCTAGAGTGTCGGGGCCGCCCTTACTCCTGGGTTGCTTATGATCTGCTGTCGTTGCTCCTTTGAGTCCGCACAAGTGGCAACGATCACCGAACGTTTGCAGTGTTAAGCGCGTGAGGTCTTGCGCATACTTGCCTGCCCACGCTGGTCGCTGGTCGTCGTTGTCTCTCACTGTTGTTGTCCTCGTGCTGTTGTCCTCACTGTTGCCGAGGCCGTGCAGGTGGTGGGGTGGGCCTCGGCAGCAGTGGAGGGGGTGGGGGTGTTGTCCGGGTAGGGGGTGCCCTGTTTCTCACATAGGGGGGTGCGTCATTCCTACGGAGGGGGGTGGGGTGTTTATGACTGAGGGGGTGTACTCGGTATAGGCGAGGCGAGGGGTCACTGTCACTGTGTGGTCTGGGGTAGTGATCCGCATAGCATCAGTGCGGCCATTGAGTCCGAGGTCTGAATCTATGTGTACGTCGGTATCGAGTAGACGAGTGAGAGCACTGGCAAGGTTGTATCCCAGCATCATTAGTTCTCGTTCGTCCTGGTCATTGGTAGTCATGCTGTCCTCTCTTTCTCGAATCCGAACACTTACACGCTGGGGGCCGTTCCCCCATCGGTCGCCCAGGGGGCGCGTGTTCGAATTTGCTTCCCTCTCCCCATAAGCGATTTTCGCCACCCATCCACGAATCCTGGGTACAGAGCAACACGTCTGGCCTTGTCCCTATTTAGGGGCAAGGCTGTTGCATAACTCCGAGACCGTGGATCAGACGATCAGGGGGGTTATTTCCCCGCCGAGGTCGGGCACCGGGTACGCAAATACCGGGGTATTCCTCGGGCCTTGAGATTGGTAACGCGGTCTAGGCTTGACCAACACCGCGCCGTGATTGTGGCCGAGGCTCACGGGTGCCTCGTCAGTGCTGAGAGTGTGTTAGCGGGTATCCACCGCCTTTGCGAGGTCGGCGCGTTCGGTCGGGGTGAGTCCGCCGAACATTCCGTAGCGACCGCTCGGGCCGCTGCCGTCCTCGGCCCTCATTGCGAGGTCGAGGCAAGTCTGTTTGGTCGCCAGGGGGCACGCTGCGCACAGTGGCCGCGCCTCGGCGTATGTCGCCTTAGTCGGCGGGAAGAACACTTCTGTCGACGCTTCGCGGCAAGCTGCATCGTCGAACACGTCGTCTTGGATGAGTGAGTGCAGCGCGAACATCAGGCGATCACCTGGTAATGCGCGTAGAAGTAGGGGCCGGGCAGCGTGGCGGTTACAGCGTCGTCCTTGACGATGAACACGGCATCACGCGCGGGGCGGGTGAAGTTCCGCTTATTGGGGCGGCGGTAGCGGAAACCGTAGGGGGTGCCGATGACAAAGCAGCCGGTGCGCTCTAGGGCGGTCATGATTGCCTGGTCGTGCAGGATCGAGGCGCGGCGTAGCACTGTGACGGTCTCGCCGGTGGTCTTAATCTCGGCGGTCTCGGTGTATTGCTCGATCACTTCTGAATCTCCCACCAGCGAGCTGAGAGCATACCGGCGAGACCGTCACCGAGGATCACGTCGGGGGTGAGGTCGCGGCCTGTGCCGTCGAGGTCTTCGAGGTCGGAGAGCGTGCAGCCGAGGGCACGCGCGAGAGCGTCGGCGGTCATCATTTCGAATCGTCCTTGTCGTCGTCGCGGGGTGGGAGGAATGAGAGCACTACGCCGGTCACGATCAGCACGAGACCGACGATCAGGCCGATAAACGCGAGGCCGGGCATCATCCGCGCAGCCAAGCGTCATAGGCCATGACAGAGAACACGGCAATACCGACCATGAGCACGACGATCATTGAGCACCTGCACTCTCGTTGTAGTGTGGGCAAATGGGACTTTTTGACTTCTTGAAACCGAAAGCGACACGAGTCCACGGCGGCGAGGCTGTGCAGCGCGCATTGAAACCGTGGCTGTCCGAACATCAGCCGGGGCGCGAGGAAATCAGCCCGATAGGCCGCTTCAAACACGAATGGGTGAGCCTGTCGACAAACGGTGAGCGCGTCGAGGCCCGATACCAGGGCGAGATGGTCGGCTACCTCTCCCCTGATATGCCGGAATGCGCCGAGGTCATCGAGTTGGTTCGCGCGAATCAGATCGAGGCAGCGACGGTTAAGTGTTTCCTTGACGAGGAGGGCGAACGCGACGGTTGGCGCGCAATTCTTACCCTGGGGCCGCACAAGTACCAGCCAAAGCCAGAGTTCAAAACGGTGGAGGTCTGAGCGCGTAATCATTTGATACCCGCCTCGCGCTGTTCCCGCACCCGTTCCACTTCTTCGGGGGTGAACACGTAGGAGCCGTGACGGGTCACGCTGACTAGCGCCTCGGGGTAGAGCATTCCCCGATTGACCAGGTTCACGACGGTCGTTCGACCCACGCCTAGCCGCGTTGCGGCCTGCGAAGTGGTCAATAGTTCACGGGTGGACATGTCTGCAACTATAGGACATGCGTGGTCTTTTGACCACCCTTAATCGATATAACACGCCTGAAAATATGCGTGATTATTGTTCAGTACTGTGCTATTGCGGCATAAGTCTCATATGAGTAATGTTGTACATATGACCACCAACCCCGCCGGGGCAATCCCCGATCTGAACACGCTGCCGATACGGCTAAGAGTTGCGCGAGATTACGCCGGGCTTAGCCAAACAGAACTATCCGAGCGCGCCGAGCTGAGCCGCACCACCATTAGCGCGGCTGAGGCCGGAACGAAGACACCGGCACGCGCCACAATTACCGTGTGGGCGTTCGCCTGCGGTGTCGATGTGGAATGGTTGCGCACTGGACACAAAAATGCCCCGACACCTGATGGTGTCGGGGCTGATGTGCGCCACGAGGGATTCGAACCCCCAACCTTCTGATCCGTAGTCAGATGCTCTATCCGTTGAGCTAGTGGCGCA
>JAOYMY020285886.1:0-17016 GCA_025802475.2 Pernis celebensis
ACAGGTTGCGGTAATCCATCAATGCCTCGAAACCATATTTGTGTCAGCGTGGTGTATGATTGAGTCCGCGGGTGGGCCTTACCGTGGTGCTTCTGATCGTCCGAGAGGTCGGTCTTCGACGAGTTGATCCGTTCGCCGGACGCATCGTGGTCATGAACACGTTCGAGAGGACTGCGACGCTTGCCGTCGAGACCCTTCCTTCCCGCATACACGCCAGACTGTGGAGATTCGTATGCTCCGACAGGTGCGCCGATTTCTCCTGATTCGAGGTTGCGCTTGTCCTTGGCAGCGTCCTTGTCGTGGAGCCTGTTCTCGACCTTGCGCGTGTCGTCGCTCGGTTCACCTGCAACGGGGCTGGAGATCGACGGCTTCTCCGCCTTGCCTTCGCTGCCTTCCGGTTTCACTGCCTCGTCGCTCGGCGCAGTGTAGTCGCGGACTCCAATGCCGTCGTCCGAGTGTCTGATGCCATCGAACCCCGACGCCGACGAGGGGAGGTCGTCAGAATCCGATCCACCGAGATCACTCACGTCTCGGGTCTTCTTCGACTCTTCTCCAGCCTTCGGGTCGCTGCGGTGTCGCGTCGGCGTCTGGAACATCGGAGCGTCGGCGCTCGGCCTGTCACCGGAGATTCGAGGGGCCTCTGCGGACGGTTCGGGGGCATCGACGCCTTCGGACTCACTGGCATCGAAGTCGGGAGCGTCGAAGAGATCATCGTCCGCATCGTCTTCGTGCGGCGTTTCGCTGTTTGGAAACGAGGAGTTGCTCACCCCACCGACATGTAGGCCAGATACATCGCTTCCCGCGCTGCGAGAAACCCTGGACTCCCGCAGAATCGGACCACTACCGGCACCCTTCGGACGCGGAGCGGCCTGTGCTTCCTGATCGACATGAGCGACTGGATCGAAGTTCGACTCGGTACTCTTCGAGACATCAGGCGTACCGGAGGAGAGAGCGTCTCCACCTTCGCCGCCTCGCAGGTCATTCGGCCCTCTCGCCTCCGACCCGCCTTCCATTTCATCTGACATCGGTGTTCTTCTCCAGTTCCGAGTTGCGCTATACGTCTCAGTCTAGGCGGCATAGCACAGAAACAGGGAACGTCCGCGCAATCGAGTGCTGCGCGGACGTTCCCTGTACTGGCTTCTGACCTGCCCTCGGCGTCAGTTGCGACGGCTCAGACGACCGAGGCGACCCCAGCCGAAGAGGAGGAAGACGACGCCGAGAAGAGCCGGGATCAGACCCATGTCGTCGAAGTTCTTCGCCATACCGCCCGAGGAGGGGTCACCGAGAAGGTGCAGGTAGTAGTTGAGGATGACGAAGGCGATGATGAGCGCACCGACGACGATGGCCCACATGTGATGAACGTGGAACCCGAAGACGTTCAGATCCTTTCGGTCGTTCTTCTGCTGGCGACCCGTAGGCCCCTGGTTCATGTTGCCCGAGGAAAAGGACATGGTCTCTCGACACCTTTCTGCGTATTGCGACGTTGTTGTTTGGTTCGTGCTTGCTGCGGAGCGACACTCCGCCCGACGACATTCTAGGCGATGACGCCCTTGTCAGGAGATTGGCCGCATCATTCCGACCTTGCTCCGATGCAGGAGCATCCGCTGTTCGAGTGCGTGGCACACGTCGTCGATCCCTTGGTAGATGTTCTTCGCGAGTCCAGCAGCGACGAGTGCCTTCGCGAGCGTCGAGCAATGCCGGACGAGCAACTGTTGTGGCGCCCGATCCGCCCGGACGAAGCACACCTCCGAGAAGGCGTCTCCACCTATGGTGAGGAGCACCGAGTCGATGCGCCTGCAACACGAGTCGTCCGGCTCACGAGAGCCACGGAGGACGCTGATCTTGAGCATCCGGTCGGCCAATTCGGTGATCCCTTTGACGACGGGAGCAGGAGTCGTGCCCGAGTACGTCGCCGTGTGGTTGCGCGACCACCTGATGATCGCGGCTTCCTCTTGTTCCCGCATCCGACTGTTCCGCGCCGGAACCCGAGTTGGAAACGACACGCTCGAATCCGAGGTCTTGACCTGTTCGAGCGCCCGCATCACTTCCTTGGGCTTGAGCACCATGACCCATTCGGAGGATCGGAACACGTCAGCGGCCTCCTTGTGTTCGACGAGTCCGAGCGTCGTCTCCTCTGCAATGTGCTGGATGATCCGCTTGCGAAGGTGACCGAACCCTGCCTCGCGTGCGTCGATCCGCGCTTCGACCGGCATGTGGTGGAGGTCGATGACCCCGCTTTCGTCTTGGTCTTTGACACTGACCCTGACGACATCTCCGGTCTTGCTCACGAGGATCAAGCCTTCGACCTTAACTACGCTTGGCATTAGGGTATTTCCTTGACTGGTATTCGGTCTTGCAGGACGGCTCAGTGTACCGGCGATGTCAGGCATTCAACAGATCAGCGATGTCGGTGTTAACTCCCTGGCTAGCAAGCACGTCCCACTTCGCCGAGGTGTCCTTTCCCGCAAGGGTGCGAATCGTCTCCCGCGCGTCTTCGATGTCTTCGATCTGCACTTGCACGATCTTTCGCGTGCTCGGGTCGAGCGACGACCGCTTCAACTCGGAGGCGTCCATCTCACCGAGACCCTTGTAGCGAACCCAGACCTGCGGGCCGTTCTTCTTCTCGAACTCCACCTTCTCGGCTTCGTTGTAGACGTAGTGCTTGCGGTCTCGCACCGTGCATGAGAACAGTGGACTCCGTGCGAGGTAGAGATGCCCGTGCGTCACGAGTTCCGGCATCAGGTGGAGGAAGAACGCCATGAGAAGCAACTCGATGTGATGTCCGTCGTCGTCGGCGTCCGCGAGAATGATGACCTTGCCATACCTGATCTTGTCGATCTCGAAGAACTGCTCGCTACCAGCACCGATGCTGTTGATGATGTCCTGCGCTTCCGCGTTCTTCGCAACCTGGTCACGGTCAGGGTCTTCATGACGCTTGGCGATCTCGACATTAAGCGGCTTGCCCTTGAGCGGAAGGATTGCCTGGGTGTGTCGATCACGACCGTTGCGGGCAGAGCCACCGGCAGATTCGCCCTCGGTGATGAAGAGTTCCGCGAGCGACCTGTCCTTCGTGTCACAGTCCGCGAGTTTGGCGGGTGGGCGCACCGCTCCCGGCTTGAACCCGGTCGGCGCGTTCGCATCCCGAGCCTTCGATGCTTCGTCGTCCAGACGCTTGCGGAGACGCATCTCACTGATCGCCCGGTTCAGCACGACCGCGATCTCCGCAGGGTGCTCTTCGAGCCAGGGTACAAGAGCGGCAGAGACACCGGTGCGGACCATCCCCTTGACTGGCTCGTTGCCGAGACGCCCCTTCGTCTGCCCCTCGAACTGTGGCTCCCTCACCTTCGCACTCACGATGACGGCGAGACCAGAGCGAATGTCCTGCGCTTCGAGACGAGAGTCCTTCGGACCAAACATGCTGTTCTGATCCGCCCACTGATTGAGGACGCGCGTGATCGACTGATTGAACCCATCGACGTGCGTGCCTCCGTCAGGGGTCTCGACACCGTTGACGAAGGAGCGGACTCGGAATGCCGTGTCAGGGAACCACTGAGCACAGACAGTCCATTCACCGATGCCATCCTTGACCCCTTCGATGAGGATGGGTTCAGGGATGACCGGCTCGACATCCTCACGTGGAAGGTTCTTTGCCTCCGCGTACTCGTCAAGGCGCATCTCACCGATGTAGTCCATGAAGTCGTAGAGACCATGCTCGGAGTAGAACATCTCCGGCTCGCTCGGGTGTTCCGGGTCGCGCTCGTCCGTGAGGGTGATCTCGATGCCGGGATTGAGGAACGCGGTGTTGCGAAGGCGATCCTGGATGAGTTCGTAGTCCCACTCCTTGATCGTGAAGATGTCCTCGTCCGGCAGGAACGTGACGACAGTCCCACTCTCGTCCTTCGGAGCCTTGCCAATCTTCTTGAGTGGAGAAGTGACCCCACCGGCAGGGAAGTTCTTCTTGCCGGTCATCTCCTGACCGAACTCGATATGGTAGCGTCCGAGATCACGAGCGACATCGACCTCGACCCACTTCGACAGGGCGTTTACGACCGAGACACCGACACCGTGCAGACCACCCGAGAACTGGTAGTTGCTTCCCGAGAACTTGCCTCCCGAGTGCAGGACGGTGAACAGAACTTCCAGGGTGCTCTTGCCCTTGTGTGTCCCCGAAGTCATCGGGGAGACGGGGATGCCTCGACCGTTGTCTGCAACCGTCGCTGACCCATCCTCGTTGAGAGTGACAGAGATGGAGTCGCAGTAACCTTCCATCGCCTCATCGACCGAGTTATCGACGACTTCCCAGAGGAGGTGATGGAAACCTCGCTTTCCGGTCGAGCCGATATACATACCGGGCCTCGTCCTCACCGCAGAAAGTCCTTCGAGGACTTGAATCTGATCGGCGTCGTACTGCGATTCTGAGGCGGATTTGCGGGCCATGCTGCTGCCTACCTTCGTTTCAAGGGCGTTCGTGCATCGTGAGAGGAGCACAGTCTATCGGGCGCGCAGAAGCCGCCCTGGCATCACGAGGACACAGGACGGCTTCTGGAAGATTACTGAGCGAGTGAAACCGCGTTGTAGGGCGAGTCCCCAACCGGATCGTGACCGAGGTTCCAGTTGTTCGGAGACGTATACGCCTGCGAGCCGAACGACCAGAGGTAGGAACCGTTGAGCGTGTAGCCGGTGATGCCGCAGTCGCCAGTCTGCAACACCATCGCCTTGTGCCCCTGCATCGCTGAGATGTTCGAGTTCCGCTGCGCGACGCACTGAGCCTGACTCTCGTAGATGCCAGAGAAATGCACCTTGACGTTCGGCGTCGGGGTGAACTTCGAGACCGAGAATCCAGAAAGCGACGACGGCAGGGAGTTGATCTTCTTCCCGTAGTCGAATGCGATGCTCCCGTAGGTCCAGTTGCCGGAGGGGAGTTTCCAACAGCCGGTGTTCGAGACGTTGTGCGCGCCCGACGCGACGATCCGGTCACGAACGCCACCGAGAGTGCTCTTGCACGCCGCCTCGCTCGCATAGCCACCTGCGACCGCATTGTGGACGTAGACCGGGTGGTAATACTGGAAGTCATTCGCCTTCGGCGGGACGCCAGCGACTGCGTTGCCCGCACACATCGTCACAGTAGCAGCGGCAAGTCCGAACGGGAGGATCGCTTTCTTCATCTTCATGGCATGGTTCTTTCTCGAAGAGGGTCTGCGCGCATCCGGGGAGGAGCGGCACTCGAAGTCTAGACCGCGACCTCATGTGGAGAGTCCGCATCTGACAAAAATGCCTTCCAGATACGTTCCTGTTCCTCGATCCGCCGCCTGTTGCGCCGAGCCTTGCGTCGCTCACCGACAGGGACGTAGGGGTGCCAAAGCAGGGGCATTCCGGCCTCTTCCGGCGTCCGATCAGCCTTGCGGAAGTTGCACTTGGAGCAGGAGGCGACGCAGTTCTCCCATTCGGTCTTGCCGCCACGGGAGCGCGGGAAGACGTGATCGACGGTCGCGGCACGCCGGTCACAGTAGGCGCAGCGGTAGCCATCACGTTCGAGGACGCCCGAGTACGAGCAGACGCCGAACAACTCAGGCTGGTGATCCGTCATCACGTACTCGTTGAGCACGATGGACCTTGGCTTCGGCACGACGATGCTCGGTGAGCGAAAGAACTCACCTGGGTATGCCTCGTGAATCTGCGCCGCGTCGATGACGACGAGTGTGATCGCGCGAGCAACCGTCACCTCCGCCGTGATCTCGTACGACGAGTTGAGAACCCACGTCTCCTTCTTGTTCATGGCACTGCTGTCCTATCTTGGTAGTCGATGCGAGAAACGCCGGGTGCCCCGTCGAACAGAGCACCCGGCGTTTCTCACGACCGCACCGATCAGCCGGTGAAGTCGTAGTGCCAGTACTCACCCTTGACGATGACGTTCTTCGGGTTCTGGAACCCGAAGCCGGAGGCGTACTTGTTCATCCACTGATGCGATGCACCCGTGAACCGCATCCCCGTTCCGGCGAAGTCGATGGCTTCCCCGAGACCGTGATTCGAGTCGCCGGGGGTCGCCGTCATGTAGGCGTTGTTCTTCGTGTACGCCTTCTGGGTACTGAGCGTACGGTAGCCCTCGCTCACCTGGAGGTTCGTCCCGAACGTCGAGCGGTAGGCCGCGTTCATGTAGACCAACTGCTTGAGGACAGTCGGGTTGAGGTAGCGGCTCGTCTGCGAGGAAACAGAGGCGCGGAGGTAGTCGGGAACCTGCGCCAACTGATTCGGCGTCAGCATCCCATTCTTCTCGTCCGGCAGGCGCGTCAGGGTCGCCGTCGAGACGAACTGGCCGGCGTGCTTGCCGGACGTGATCTGGAACCAGTCGATGTTGATGTACTTGCCGACCACCTTGTCGCCGGGCTTGAGGATCGCCGTCTGCGCCGAGGTGAAGTCCGCGTGCGAGTGCGTATAGATCGTCAGACCGGACGCCGCAGTGACCGTACGCGGAACCGTGTGCCCGAGGCGGGCGTCGATGGTCCACGACGACTGCTGCTTCTGCTGCGCCGTGATCGAGTCGATCAGCGCCTTCTCGGCCTTCGTCAGCGTGACGTGCTTATACGGGAAGTTCGCGATGCCAGGAGACAGGATCTCGGTCGAGTTGAGTGCCGAAGACGAGTACGACACATTCGTCGATGTCGTCACAGCACCGGACGTACTGCCCGCGTTGGTCACGACCGTCGAGGGGGCCGTACTCATGCCTCCCCAGCAGGGCTGCGAGGAGACCCAGGGGGAGGTGCCCGCCTGAGCGTAGAGAGCCTGCGCCGCTGCGTCCTGCTCCGCAGCCGTAGCATCCTTCGCACGACCGGAGTGACCGAGGGAGTGCCAGGTCGAGTCGAGGAACTGATACGCGCCCGAAGCGGTCGAGGACGGGTTCTGGGCCTGGTAGTTGTTGCTCGACTCGCAGTAGCGAATCTTCGACAGGACATCGCTGCCGCTGGAGGGGGAGGACGACGCCGACGCCTGACCTGCCGCACCGATGACCGCCGCCGACGACATGGTCAGTCCGAGAGTGATCTTGGCGATCTTCTTGCTCTTGCTCGGACGGGACGCTCGGTGACGGCCAGTGTACGTGAGACTCATGGTTCGATTTCCGTTTCGTGCTTGCGGCGGTTCCCCTTGCTGGAACCGCCTATGGGCTTCTGTGATCTTCGACAGATGGACGATCATCACGAAGGTGTAACGAACGTCCTCGGAGAGTGTACCGCGAGGATTCGCGCGTTCGACAACCTGGTATAGCACACGACGAGGGGCGCATCCGGCAGGAACCAGAGCGCCCCTCGTGTTCTATGGCTAGATCAGACGGGATCAGCGGAGAGCATCGACCTCGGAATCCACCTTGACGGACGGAGCCTTGGCGGTCGAGATGACGAGCGCCTTGTCGGCACCCTTCGGCACCGTGACGGAGCCGCCCTTCGAGATTCCGAGGACGCGACCGTCGCCGATGAATACCGTCTCCGAGTCACCCGACGTGGGAACGGAGACCTTCTGACCGTCCTTGACCGGAGCGACGACGCCCGAGGACAGATCGGACGACGAAGCAGCGACCTTGTTGTTGGAGACCGAGACCGACTTCGGCGCGAAGGCGTTGCCGTCGATCATCAGGCTCGGAGCGGTGACGCCAGAGACGGCCTTCTTGCCCTCGACCGCCCCGACACCCTGCATCGTGCCGTTGTAGCCGGTCATCGTCGTGCCGTTCGACGTGGCACCAGACGAAGCGATGGGGCGCTTCGCACCGTAGATGTAGGGCCAGCCCGAGGTGTTCCAGACCGACAACTTCTGCGCCCGAGTGCCGACCTCCTGGATCGCCATGCCGTCACCGACGTAGATGCTGACGTGGTGCACCTTGTTCGAGTCACCGTAGAACACGAGGTCACCGGGGATCAGGTTGCTCGTGCTCACCGTCTGGAATTCGCTGTCACGCCACAACTTGTCCGAGAGATCGGAGGTCGGGTACACGTCGTACCAGTTGGAAACGTTCGACGGGTTGACGCCAGCAGCGCGAATCGCCTGCAAGGCAAAACCGGAGCAGTCGTAGCCGTAGGAGTAGCCGGGGTTACCGGTTCCTCCCCAGAGGTAGGGCCGTCCGAGCATCGACGTGGCGAAGTCGACCATCGCCTGACGACGCTGCGAAGCGGTTGCGTTCGTCGCGACACGAGACGGCTGAACCCAACTGCTCGTGTTGAAGTCGAACCCGGTACCGAGGGCGTTCCAGGTCGTGCGGTCGATGACGCCCGTCACCGGGAGGCCGCGTCGTGACTAGAAGTTGCGAATAGCGGTGGACGTCGTCGGGCCGACCGTCGTGCTCATCACCGACGAGTTGATCCCGAGAGCCTTCTGTGCGAGGAAGACGGCGTTGCCGTTGTAGCCGCTTCCGAGGTTGTACCCACTGCCGTTGCTCGGCGTGCTCGTCTCGGGCTGCGCGAAGTTGCTCGCGGGGCAGAACCGGCTGTCCTGGTAGAGCGTTCGTCCGACCGTGTAGTTCTGCACGTACTCGCCACAGCGACCGAGGAACGTCTCGTTGCCCGTGGGCCAACCGAGGGAGGAGAGACGACCCTGCGAGACGTAGCGGTTGTACATGGCGCCCTTGACCCAGACGTTGCCGGAGCCGCCAGTACGAGTCGTCAGCAGCGACTTCGTGAAGGTCTGCACGGTGCCGGTGCCGTTGTTCGAGACGCGATACCAGTCAGAGGTTGGCCAGCCGTAGACCGAGGGGTTCGCCCCGTAAGACTTCTGGTACGAAGCACGAACGGCGAAGGAGCCATGCGACGACGAGACGATGTCCGTCAGCGTGCCGTTCGAGTTACGGAAGGTCTGAATCCAGCCGGTCTCGCCGTCGGCGGAGATGGCACGCTCGGGGCCGGTAGCCATGCCGAAACCGGACTGATCGGTACTCCACTTCGCGGAGATGTGAGACCCGGCCTGCCCCTGCTGGGGACGCTTGACCTCTGCGCTTGCGGCGGAAGACACCGCGCCAGAGAGGGTCGCGCCGAGCGCGACGAGGGCAATGAGTGAACGCTTCATGATTTTCGTCCTCCTGGACGTTGTTGAGGGTCTGTGTTGAGTTCGTGCTGACGGGGCCGACAGCACGGTCAAGTATAGAGAGTTGCTATACGAGAGGGTTATTCGGCCTCGGGTCGCTCCCAGAAGTCCAGGTGCTCGATCTCCTCGTTGACATCCTTGTCCACGAGGTAGTCCGTCCACTGGCGGGTGAGGACGTAGAGGGCGTCCACGGCCTCGAACAGCGTGCGGGACGAGTGAAGCCGGTCGTCGAGGAAACGCATGATGTTCATGCCCTTGCCGTGGATTCGCTCGTTATCCAGAGAGCCGTAATCCGACCGGCTGGCCTCGATGACCGGGTAGACGCCGGAGCCATCGGCCTTGTACTCGTCGTGTTCGCGGTAGCGGACGGTCTTCATGTAGGCGTCGATGTAGATGATCTCGTCACCCTCGTCGGGCCAGATCATCGTGTAGAGAACCGGCCCCTGCTGGTCCTCGAAGTATCCGTCCGCGTCCTCCGGGCTGACGATGCCGGTAACGTAGATGCGCCCCTGATGGATCGGCACATCGAGCGGAGGAACCTCATCCTTCGCGAGCGTGCGCTTCTTCGGGGCAGACGTGGCCATAGTCACTGCCTCTTCCTTTCGTCGGTTGTTCTCGATGCCGGTACTTTACCTAACGTCATACGAGATTGTCAAACGGCTGGATCAGGGCATGAAAAGAGCGTTGCTCCGGGGAGAGGCTTTCGAGAACAACGACCCGGAGCAACGCTCAGTGAGAACAGTACACGATGAAGTGCCGGTACGACAAGATGAGTCCACGCTGATCTACAATCGAACGAGGAAGCACCAAACGTACGAGCGATCAGACAGGCAGGCACAGGAACATGGCAAGGAATCGTCCGATGACCCTCCGAGAACTCTTCGCCGAGCAACAGTCCATAGAGGAGAGGATGGATACTCAGAAGTTCATCGACACGATGAACTCGGAGGAGGTCTACGAGACCATGCCGCACGAGCAGACCGGATCATTCGGCGAGGAGCCTCCGAAGACCAATCCGAATCCGTCCCCGAAGAAGAGCAAGAAGTCCAACGACGCCGATCCTATGTTGCCGTCCCGCAAGGACATGGCGCAGAAGCGTCCTCTGGTGAACAAGGAGACCGCGCCGCTCCTCATCATCGCATTCTGTTCTGGTATTCTCCTGCTCACCGCGCTCTTCCGTTTCGCTCACCTGGGGTTCGCCTCGGATGGTGGCTCCGGCATCGTCCCGCAGGTGATCCCCTCCACGTCTCCAAGCACGAAGGTAGTCGAGACCCCCGGCCCCGAGCGGACGAAGACGATCCGCGTGCATGATACCCAAGTCGTCGTCAGGCAAGCGCCGGAAAAGACGAAGACGATCACCGCAACCGCAACGATGACCCAGACTGTGCAGGCTCCCCAGCAGCCTCAGGCCCAGCAACAGACGCAGCCGGGGAACGCTGCGCCGTCTACACAGCCAGAGCAGACGGTTCCGAGCACGCAGAGTACCACTGCTCCGAGCGTTGTGCCGACGACTCAGCAGCAGCCGAGCGAGATGAGCCAGAGTTCGGCGGTGACGACCCCCGCACCGACGACCGCCGTCACCCCGCCGAGCACAGCGAGCAGCGGTCAGTGACGACCCTGGGAAGCAGCGCGGTCCATGAAGTCGAATGAATCGGGATCGCGCTCTACCCAACCGGGAGGCATGAGGAGCGACCCATCCGACTTGTGGATGCTGTACTTCCCGATGATCTGCCGTAACGCGCCGACCGTCTCGAACAACTCGCGCTGATCCGCCGTCAGTTCCTCACCGTTGACGCGAGTGGGATTGTCGATCTTCCACCTAGAGACGTACTCGGAGTTGTCGTTCATGGCAATGGGATAGTAGATGATGTCAGCAGCAAAGTCGTCGCCGTCTGGATACTCGAACCTCACATGCTCAGAGACACCAGGTTCGGAACCGTCCGTCTGTGAGACCGTCACGCGGCAATGCTGATGATCTCCGACCTCGAACTGGGCAAGCACCTGCGTCACGCCCCCTGCATAGGTCTCGACCGTCGAAGTTCCATCGTGGTAACCGAACCGCGTGCCGACTGCTTCTTCGTAGTACGAGTTCGAGGTGTTGACAGCCATGCGCTTGATGAGCGCATCACAGGTGTTGTCGAGTCCTCGCTTGCCGCGCTCAAGTGCTTCCTTGTCGGTGAACACGAGCGATGAAGTGGGACCATCGAAATCCACGGGGTCGATGCGAACCCGCTCGTCCTCGTGGGGGAGACTGACGTACTCGCCGTTCCACTTGATCTGATCTCCCGGTATCCAACCGTTCATCTGGATCGAGTGCTTGTATTGCGTCGGGAACACCTGCGGGTGCGAGTTCATCGCGTTGTGCCCGTTCTGCCGCACGGAGTCGAACCGGATCGGCTGATGGGTCATCATCGTCTGCAAGGTCGCGAGACTGACACCACTCGACTGCATACCCGACTTGCCGGTGAAGTTCCGGTGGAACGAGCAGTAGGACACCCCGCCGGATCGGTTGAGATCCACTTTGTTCTTGCACTGTGCCGGGGTTCCTTGGTTGAACCGGCACTGCTGCACGTTTCCTGGCATCGTCCCCACCTTCCGTTGTTGTCGTCTCGGGCTTCGTCGTCCGCGCGTCACAGAGAGACTAGGCGCGATCTTCCTCGATATGGCCCGTCTTCCCTCGCAGCGCATCGAACAACAAGCGCGAGTCGTGCCGGATCGACGGCAGAAGCATCGAGCCGATAGACACAATTCCGAACTGCACAAGGATGGAGAACGGGGAGACGAGTGTCGCTGGTTTTGTCATCGAGATCGCGACGAAGAATCCAATCATCGCGAGAATGTCTACGAGAGACCGGGTGAGCGCAAGCATGATGGCCTTCCCTCGCGGGAGAGTCGTCTCTCCCGAAACTGCGAGGTGCGGGAACAGATCGAACATGATCCTTGCGTCCGTGAGGCCGAACGCGCGGGCGACGAGATAGTGAGCGGTGTCGCGAATCAGCATGAGCGCGAGGATGATGACGAGACCCAATGCTGTGAAGGGGGCGATCGACATGGGCTCTGGCAACTCCTGTTTGTCCATGACGTGCATCGCATGTACTGAGTCGCGCACGAGCAGGACGAAGAGGATGATGCCGACGACGAAGACGGCGAATGGCTTGCGGTTCAACTTGAACGACATGTCTTGGTGATCCTTAAATGGTTCGGGCAAATGAGCCGGGGACGCTCCGTATGTCGGAGCGTCCCCGGTTTGGCTGTCTGATCTACTTCTGTCCTGGTACCGCAAGAGTCATTGCCGAGACGAACATCCACACACCGGCAAAGCACAACGCCGAGTTCGTGTTGCTCGCTATCGACTCGCCCACATTCGTCTTCGAGAGGAAGAGGTGCATGAGGAGGGCGATTCCCCCGAGAGCGGAGGCGATGGTCAACTCCTTCTTGGGATCGACCTTCGACTTCTTGTAGCGCAGCGATACCACTACACTCAGGAACGTCACGAGAAAGCCAATGACGCAAATCGTCACTGGAACGTACGCAATCATCCGAGGGGACATGTCAGCAACTCACCGGATGATGCGATTGCGCTTCGCCCAGTCTCGCGTGTAGTTGTACTCGCGCTCGTCGATCTCGCACTCGCGACCCTTGCGCGTCAGGCGTACGAACATGGTGTTGGTCGGGTAGCAGAGGAAGGAGGCGTCTCCGCGATCCTCTTCCTGCCACTCACCAAACCCCTCCTTCTCGATCTTCTTGACGAAATCGACGACCTGCCGGTGTCGGCACACGTCTTCCAGTTCGCGGGTGTAGTTGCGTCCGCCGCCGAAGAATCCCATGATCCAGCCTCACTTCGAGTAGTAGTTGTCAGCGTCAGCGTACTTGCCGTGGAAGAGACCTGACTTCGGGTACTTGACCCCGGCCTTCGTGACGAGGTTGCTGCCATCGTCCTTGAGTCCAGTGAACTCGTTGCTGCTGTTGTCTCGCGTCACTCGGAGCGTCCGCAAGCACGCCGTCTTCTCGTTGGACTCGGCAACACCGTTCTTGACGGTGACCGGGCCTTCCAACTTCACCTTGCCCGCATCGACGAGAGCGTTCCACTTCGCCTTGCTCTGACAGTTCGACAGTGGAATGCCGTCGTACGACTTGAAGCCGATGACGACGGTCTCACCATCCTTGACCTTCGACATCTTCTGATCCGGCTGAGCGTTGTGCCAGTCGAGAAAGTGCTTGACCCCGAGGAAGGAGACGAGGGCCAGAAGGGCGATGAGGATGAAGGAGAGGATCGCCACGAGCGGGTTGTGACTCTTCTTCTCGTGATCTTCGACCGGATGCGCGCCGTCGCCCTCGTCACCCTTGACGTGTCGTGGTTCGTACGTCTCGTCGTGTCCCGTAGCGGGTTCGCGATGCTCCTCGGAGGCCGCGACCTCCTCGCTCGGCGTCTTGTCCTCTTGCATGTCTGGGCAACCTTCCAGTTTCGAGTGCAATAGATACGTGTGCTCTCGCAGTTTACCGGAGACTGGCGCATAACTCAGGTTGGAGGCGTAGAATCCTAGCCGAACATGCTATGCCCGAACCGATTGTCAGGAAGCCCATACACGCCATGAAGCGACGCTCCTCCCTCCTCGCATTGCTCGTCCTCTCTGCCCCGCTCGTCTCCTCCTGTGGTGAGTCTCCGAAGCATGTCAGTGCTCCGAGCGTCACGTCCCCGACCTCCGACACGACCGAGAAGGGTTCGACACGCACGACGACGAGCACTCTCCCGAGCACGAACACGAACTCAAAGTCCAACTCGACCTCGGACGTCACAGGGACGACGAGCACGAGCACGATCACCGGAAAGCCGAACGGTGCGTCAGACCAGTCTTCGTCCTCGACGAACGCGGGTGAGTCCCAGAAAGCGTCCTCGAAGGATGGTTCCACATCGTACGGTACGTCGGCGCGCTCAGGCGAGGCTCCCAATGAACCGGCGCATTCCGGTGTGTCGTCCGATCCCTCGAACTCGACTTCCAGGGCACGAGCGAAGTCGGCGGGAAAGTCGAACCTTGGACCGGGCAAGGATGAAAGCAGCGGATCGTCGGGAGGCTCCGTGAACAACCTCCACGGTGGAGGCTCCCCGGTGTCCGGTCACGTCGCAGCGTCCGTTCCTGCCGCGCATCAGGCGGGCGTCACCCGCTCTACCCCCTGGAGCGTCAGCATCCCGAACGCGGGGTTGCAGCATTCGATCTCTCCAATCGGGGCATCAGGCGGAAACATCGACCCGGCACCGCACACCGTAAACTGGTACTCTGGTTCAGCCTCTCCGGGTCAGAAGGGTATCTCGGTGATCCTCGGACACGTCACCTCCGGCAACTGGGTTCCTGACGTGTTCTGGAACGTTCAGCGTTTGCAGGCGGGCGAGACCTTCACGACGACGGACGGCAGCGGCACTGTTCACACCTGGCGCATCGACAGCACGGCGTCGATCAACAAGCACCAGTTGCAGACCGATCCTCGAATCTGGGGTTCCTCCTCCACTCCGAAGATCGCGCTCGTGACGTGTGACTCGAACTCCCGCGTGAATGGATCGCACCACGTCAACAACTTCGTCGTGTTCGCCAGCAAGGTCGGATGACGGTTGCCTTGGGACAAGGGGCAGGGCATCGAAAGGGTGCCCTGCCCCTTGTTTCTGCCGTGATTTGACAGAGTGCGTACTGCCGTAGTAGAGTTTGAGCATCAAAGCACGAACGCCTGAGACGAAGGAGTCGCACGATGTCCAACGACTACGACAAGAAGATGTCGCTCATCAAGAACCTGTTCGCCCGAGCGAACCACCCCAACACCCCGCCGGAGGAGGCCGAACTCGCCCGCAAGCGCGCCCTCAAGATGTGCGCCCAGTTGTCGGTCGATGAAGCCCAGGTCGACGAGCACGGAAACTCGCGCCACGAGATCATGAAGGAAGAGGTCGCGATCCCCGGCCCCCACGCCGACGTTCTCGTGCTCCTCATGTCGGAACTCGCGAAGGTGTTCAACTGCCGCGTCATCATCAAGAGCGTCTGGAAGAACGGTCGCACGTCGCTGATCGACGCCGAGGGATGGTGCAACGTCACCCTCTACGGATACGGCGATGACATGGACATCGTCCTCCTGCTCCACGACAGCCTGTTCAACGACTTCTACCTCAACGCGATGGATGCCGCGAAGAACAAGGCGCTGCGCGGCAGTGCTCGTGCTCGCGTCGCCGGGTTCGTCAACGGATACGTCGTCGAAGTCGCCAGCCGAGCACGCCAGTTCTACCGCGAGGCGGTCGCTGACGCTGCCGAGGGCAAGGCGCTCGTCCTCGCGAACCGTGGTGACGAGGTGCAGGCCCACATCGACAAGATGAACACCCGACAGGGCCGAGGCACCCGGTACTACAACGACTCCATGATGCGGGGGATGCAGGACGGTCGCAACGCCGACATCGCCCTCAACAACAAGTTCCACCAGGGGAGCGAGACGCCCGCTCTCACCGCCTGACAAGGCCAAGAAACGGCCCCGACACTCAATCGAGAGTGTCGGGGCCGTTTCGTGTCTCGCGACATTACCTCACTTGCTGGGCGTCTCGTCCTTGCTGGAAGGCGCGATAGACGCGGCAGCGGTCGAGACGACGCTGCGAACCGGCTCGCTCGTCTGAGAGCCTGCCAGGGCGCTCGGGAGCGACGTTGCGCTGCTGCTCGATGCCGCCGACTTCGCGGACGCGGACACACCCGGCGTCGAGAATGTCGTCACGAGGGACTGACGATCCTTGGCACCGCTCGCCGTTGCGACGACCTGCACCGAGTAGGACGTACCGACGTGCAGGCCAGACAGCGAGTACGAACCCACATCCGTCTTGCCGATCAGAGACCCATTGAGGTAGACCGAGTACGAGACCGCCGAACCGTCGCTAGACTTGGCAGCGGGGAACAGGACGGTCGCGTTGCCCTCCTTGTCAACACCGGAGACGGTGACGACGGGCGACCATGCGATGGAGTGGCTACCCGACTGCGTGATCGTCGGTTCGGACGCGCTCGACTTGACCCGAACATTCGCCTTGTTCGACCTGGCGATCTCATTCATGGCCGAGGTCGTCGGAGACACGGACACCGTAGGAGACGCGCTCGATGCGGCAGATGACGAACTCGACGTAGCACTCGGCGTACTGGGGTCGGTCGTCGTCGGCGTCTCGTCGGGGATGGTTGCTGTCGAGGTCGGAGAAGCGGTCGAGGACTCACTTGGTGCCGTCGTGCTGCTCGGTGCTGTCGTCGGAGACGCCGTGCTCGTGTCACTGCTCGTCGGTGAAGACGTGCTGCTCGGAGCGGTTGGGGAGGACGTGTCGCTACTCGTAGGAGACGGCGACGTGCTCGTGGAGGTGTCGGTCGGCGTCGGAGTCGAAGCGGTCGCGGTCACCTCCACAGAGTTGGACCGCTTCGACTCCTGGCCTTCCTTGTTGACGGCAGACACCGTGAAGGTGTGCTTGTCGCCAGCCTTGAGGTCGGACACGTCGTAGGCAGTGCCGGTGAGGGCCGAGGCCACCATCTTGCCGTCTTCGTAGACGTTGTACGTCACACCGTCGCCGGAAGCGTCCCACGAGAGGTGGGTCTTCGTGTCCGTCGTCTCGCTCGCCGTGAGGTTCGTCGGCGCATCAGGGGCCGTGCTGAGAGGACCAGCATCGGGAGTCTTGAACGTCGAGGTGCCCGCCTCCGACGAGTTGCCAGCGGCATCGACAGCGACGACGCTCGCCGTGTATTCCTGATTGGCGATCAGACCCGAGACCTTCGTGATGAGCGCGTAGTCCTTGAGCGTGACGACCTGCTTGTACCCATTCGGGCCGGTGACCGTGATGACGTAGTGGTCTACGGCTACGTTGTCGGTCGAGGGCAGGAATGACACGTTGGCAGTGGAGCCGGACAGCGGCACTGCGAGGACAGCGCCTGGCTTACTCGGAGCCTCGGAGTCGGAACT
>JAOYMY020310744.1:0-16612 GCA_025802475.2 Pernis celebensis
TCGCACACCTACTGCTAGGGCATGTTACGCCCGGCGCATTCTTCATCGATGAAGGCGAAGAACCTGGCGACGAACGTGAAAAAGCTGCCGATGAACAGGCCAGCAAGTGGGCCTTGCCCCTAGGCGACCCCGACGTGCCACGACACATCCGTCGCCCCTGGGTAATGCAAGAGAGCGAACGCCAGGGCGTGCACCCACTGATGGTCATTGGGACTTTGCAACATCAAGGACACATCGACTGGCGCAGCGAACTGGTGCGGGGAGCCGAACGAGTGGATGAGTTTCTTCAGCAGTGGTGACACTTACCTCAAGCCTTCTACCTAGCTGGATCTCGCCACGATGAAGGCCGGTTACGCGCGCGTGCCGACGTCGTCCTGGTGAACCTCGGCGAGAACTCCGTGCCCGCATCAGCGGACAGGGGTCTCACGGCTAGTTGTACTGACCGGGGACGTTAATCGACGACTGGTGTGGGGGTGTGTGGCAGGATGTAACCGGCGCTCCTGCCGCCAAGCCTGTGGTCGGCCCCAGCCCGGCTACGTGTGGCGAAGGGGAGTGGATCCTCGGGCATGGAATTGGCCTTGCTCTCGTCGACCTGATCGCGGGCGCCGCTGGGGTGTGCGCGCGATAAAGGATCACGATGGACACCGACCAGCGTCTCCACGACCTCCCCGACAGCGCGCCCCGTCCCACAGACGCGCCCCCATTGCTCTCCGCGGACCACGTTCGGCGACGGCGCGAACGGGTCGTCGCGCGCTTCTTCAACGGGCGGCGCCTCACAGGGTTACCCTCCAAGCGGAAGTCTCAGTTCGAGGTCCTTCACGAGCTGGCGTCGTGGTTCACACCGGGCGTGGCGTACGACGAGGTTCAGGTCAATGCCGTGCTGCGTGAGGCCCACAACGATGTGGCGGCGCTACGCCGGGCCCTGGTCGATGCCGGGTATATGGTCCGGCGCGGCGGTCAGTGCCGCCTAGCGTCATCCGCCCCGGAACGCCCAGCCCACATGCATGCCGAGCTCCCGGCCTGGGAGAGCGTCTGGCTGCCCGGTTACCTCCAGGGTCTGGCCGCAGATAGCACGGACGAGCCCACTCGCCAGAAGAGCCGGTGACCGGAGCCCGTTCGCCGCGCACGGCGCGCGCGATCCTGCTCGGCGGGATGCAGGTCTCCTCGGTCGGCGACGACCTCGCGGCGATGGTCCTGGACCTGCACGCCGCCTCGTCGGTTACCTGACCGGCGGCACACTCGGGGCTGCGCACGCCATCGCTGGCATGACGCTCAGCGGGCTCATCGCGGCCATCGCGGGCCTAACGGGTCTGGCCTACTACGCCACGACCAGAGCACATCCGTCAGACACCGCTCAAGCGCCATGACGGCCCCGTCCCACACCAACGCCGCCCCATACCCCGCCACCGCCTGAAGGTCGCTCGCCTCGTCGTCGCGGACGGGTAGCCGATTAGCGAGTCCGCCGCCCAATTCCAGGTCTCCTGGCCGGCGGTGAAGCGTGAGCAGGAACGTCGAGCCGCCCTCACCGACTGGCTTCGCCACTACAACAACCACCGCCCCCCACAGCGCGTGCGACAACCAGCCACCCGACCCTAGACACAATCATCGTCGGTGTCTTCGCGGTCAGGGGGCCTCGAGAGCCCTTTTTGTCATAACGTCAATTATCGGACAGCAAAGTCCATGAGTTGCATCAGATGCAATGACTCAGCCTGACGAGGATTGAGAGTATCTCTCCTAGTCACTCCGGGTTTGAAGGGTCATAGTCATGGGGCCGCGGCGTCCAGGTTGGCGTCGCGTCTTCCCTTGTCCCCGCCGATGACAAGCTTTCCGCTGTTTCGGGTATTAATTTTTCCCAGCCCCGAGCTGCCGTTGTCATGCAAGGCCACCCGCCGTGCGATTCCCCTCACAGAGCGCCCGACAACATGGCCAGCGCAACGTGAAACCGCCCCATAAGTTCTCATTGCATGCGTTCAGCGAAGGAACTGCGGGTAAAGGGGCCTTTCGCTGCTATTTTCTTGGAAATCGTTGCCAGGTACGGTGCAGTGGGGGTATTACGGCTATCCTGAGGCACCGGATCCCAACTCCGCGAACGGGAGTAACCTGTGAGAATCCCGCCGCCCGCCGCCGCAAGCATAGATGACCCCCTCAGCCAGTGGTGGGACGCCTACGCGGCTTGTATGACGGCCAGGGCTGATCCGGTGGCCACCGCGCGGTGGCGACCTATTGCACGCCATCACGCTGCCCAGCGGCTCGCGGCCGCAAACCGTGAACTCCACGTTGCGTACCGAACGCTTCGCCCCGCCGTGGTACAGCAAATCGTGGACTGCGCTCGCGTTAAGTTCATGCCGAACGACTCTCGCCTGTTCTGGCAGAAACCCCTTGTTGAAGACCTTGAGCAGACCTGGAAGCAATCGGTTCCTCCGGGAGCGCCCACACCGTCGCCGGATGAGTTCCTGGCCTCGATCTTCGCCCAATCCACCCTGGCCGTGGTTCAAGACGATCTCGAGACAGTCCGGGAAGCAGCCACCCGATACCCGCCGGAGGTTCTCGACCTGCTCGGATCACTCAGCTACATCGGCCGGCCCAACCAGGTCCTCATTCCCGAGGATGATCCCCCGCCGTGGTGCATCCCGGCCGGCTACGACCGAGTGGGCGCCTTTCTCAGCAGCTCCGCAGCGGTCCTTCCCCGCCCGATTAGCGTGTGGCGAGGCGAGCATGCCGACAAAGAGCGCTTCCCTGGCTTCACGCGAACAGCGCAGAACGCCAAGCCTGGCGACGTGCTAAATCGTGGCCATAACCATGGGATCCTCTCAACATCACTGTCGCCCGTCGTAGCCGCCCGAACGGAGTTCACCCACGTATTCCCGGGCCAACAGCCGCCCGCACTCGACGGCTGGCTGCTTCGCATCACAACTGACCGCGTTCTATACGCGGGCAGCCGCGCCGAGTTGCTTCACAGCCATTTGGACGGTCTGGCCGATGAGTTGGAAGCGTTCATCCACACTCCCCGACTACAGGTGTGCCGCGTCTTCGAGGCGCTCGTGCGAAGCGGCCGGGGTGAGCGCAGAATTAAGGTCATCGACGCCGGACCCGTCTAGGCGTACCAGGGCCTTCAGCTGAGCACTACTCCCCGCGCGCCGTGGGCCGTTCCATGCTGCAGCGGCATGTGGCCTAGACGGTATGGGTGACCCTGTTTCGGGGTGAGGCTCTGGCAGGCCGGGGCCTCACCGCGCAACGATGCGTGGGTTGCCGGACAGGGGTGGCCTGTCTGGCCTTTCCGACATACGTGGGAGGCCCCGGTGTTCACCGAGCGTACGAGTGTTGGTCTGGACGTGCATGCCCGCAGCGCGGTGGCGCATGCGATGGATGTCCAGACCGGAGAAGTCTTCAAGGCCCGCCTGTGTCCCGACCCGGTCCAGGTCACACGCTGGGTCCAGCAGTTACCCGGTCCGGCGGCGGTGATCTACCAGGCCGGACCGACCGGCTATGGTCTCGCCCGGACGTTGCTGACCCAAGACATCCGGACCGTGGTGGCCGCCCCGTCGAAGCTGCAGAAACCTGCGGGGAATCGGGTGAAGACCGACGCGATCGACGCCGAACACTTGGCGACCTTATTGCGCCTGGACGCGTTCACTGCGGTCTCGGTCCCCGACGAACTCACCCGAAGCCGCCCGTGACCTGGTGAGGGCCCGCGAGGACTGCCGAAGTGATCTGATGCGAGCGCGTCACCGCCTGTCGAAGCTCCTGCTCAGGCACGGGATCGTCTATTCGGGCGGGCAGGCCTGGAGCAACGCTCACGATGCCTGGTTGAAGCGGCAACGCTTCGACTCACCCCTGGTCCAAGCCGCGTTCGATACGGCCCACGACCGTGTGGTCGCGATCAGGGCGCGCCGTGATCGTCTCGACGAACGGATCGAGGCCATGGCCGCCGACAGCCCCTGGACCGACACGATTCGACGGCTGGGGTGTCTGCGCGGGATCTCCACGCTGACCGGGTTCGGGTTGGCCGTCGAGATCGGTGACTGGACCCGGTTCACCGGCAACTCCATCGGCTCGTTCGTCGGTCTGGTCCCGTCGGAAAACTCATCGGGACAGTCGCGTTCGCTGGGGCCGATCACCAAGACCGGCAACGGGCATGCGCGCCGGTTGCTGGTCGAGGCGGCCTGGCACCACCAGCACCGCTACGTTCCCGGCAAGACGATCCGCGACCGCTGGGACCTCGCCTCACCGGCAGCCCGCGACCGCGGTGACCTGGGCAACCGCAGGCTCAACTACCGCTGGAACGAGTTCAGGAAGCGGAACAAGCGCCCCACCGTCGCGAACACCGCGATCGCCCGTTAACTCGCCGGGTGGTGCTGGTCGCTGGCCGTCCTCGACGACTGATCGAGAACTCACAAACTTGGCCCGAGGACCGGTCGACTAAGGGTGGCGCAGCGACCGGAACAACCCGCGAAACAGCTATGAGCAGCCGACACCAGCCCTGCCGGCGACGCTCGATCTTAGACACGTGTGATGTTCCGAGCCGAAAGCACCATCCTGCGGTAACCAACCCGCGCATATCAGACTGACATCGCCGTCGACAGCCACGCGAAACCCCTCGTCAACACCACTTCGGGTCAACACAGGACGAGGCCCACACCCATATCAGCTGTACTGACCGGGAAGGTTGATCGAATCAGGGGTTGAGTTTGAGCGCGTTCAAACCCCTAGCGTCGTCGGCATGGAAGACGAGGAACTCGCTGACGCGAAGCGCTGCGGCGGAGCGCAGATGTCTTCAGCACAGAAATGGGTCCGAAGGGTGTGCTTGAGGTCCTCACCGACGTCGTTGCATCGCTGAGGGCCCGTCACCACACCGGCGGCCGTGGGGCCGTCGCCCGCGACAGCGCACCAGGAGCAAGGAAAGAGTGACCACTATGCACCATCCACAAGCGCAAGCAGCAGAGCAGTTCTGGAACGACCCGGACATCATCCGGCACTTCGCCACCAAACCCTTCGATCCGCGCATCGAGGAGCTTGTGAACGACTACCTGACAACGGCGTCACCAGGAACAGGGCTGGATCTGGGCTGCGGTGGCGGACGACATTCCGAGCTTCTCGCCCGCAAGGGATTCCGAGTCCTGTCGGTGGAACCGAACCCGGGCATGAGGGACGCCACCCGCGAGCGGCTTCGGGACGCCGGTCTGAGCGCCCAGGTCCTTGAGGGCTCCATCCTATCGATCCCCGTGGCGTCGGCAATCGCCGACGTCGTCGTGACCACGGGTGTCCTGCACCAGGCAGAATGCGCCGAACAGTATCGCGAGGCCATGGCCGAACTGGCGCGCGTCGTCAGGCCCGGCGGGTACGTGGGTCTGAACGTCTTCGTCTCCGGCCCGGGGGATGGCGACTGCAAACCCGCCGGACGTGGCGAGGGGGTCGTTGTCACCGAGGAGGGTCTGCTCATGACTCTCTGGTCCGAGGAGCGGTTCGTGGCGGAGATGCGGGCGGCCGGGTTCACCATGGTGGGCGCGGGCGCGGTCAACATCCGCCAGGAGAACACCGGTGAGCGTCGCGTCTTCCGGGCGAGCTTCGTCCGGAACAGCACGGGCTGCGACTAGACGGATGGGGGACCCCGATCGTGGGTGAGGGTCCTGGCGGGCCGGGGCCTCGCCGCGTAACGATGCGTGGGTTGCCGGACAGGGGCTGCCGGATGGTCGGCCGCGGCCGACGATGGGGTTGGAGGTTGCGCGGCGGGAGGTATTCGTGGGTTCCGGGTGCTTCGACGTCGAGGAAGTCCGGGGCATCGATCGGTTGTGCGGAGATCAGGAGGCATTGCAGGCGCCAGTCGGCCGGCACGCCACCACAGATCATGAATCCGCCTTCGTCGCCGACAACTTGCCGGATCTCCGCGGACAGACGGAACCGGGCCGGCGTTTCTGCATAGCAGCCTTCGGGCGCGGTGGCGAAGTACATGACTCCGCCACCGGGCACGTCGAACCGGTTTCCGTCGCGCGGCTGCACGGCGTCGTCATCCGGCTGTGCGTTGATAGTATGCACTTTGCAGAGCGATAGACAGAATGAAACAGGTCACGCCTCATCATTGGATAGAAGCTCCAGCCCAAGCAGTATTAGCCCGATGAGGAACCCGCAAAATCCAATCCATTTAAGTAACGAATGCGGCCTCGCCGCCACAAGGATGACAAAGCAGCTAAGAATCATGACCCGAACGTAGGGCGGTGGAAAAAGCTGACGGAGTTCGCGCATGTCTACCAGGAGCAGCTTCCGAGAGATTCGGAGGCAGACCAAACCCCCGCTAGCGCCAAGGCGTATATCCCCCCGGCGATGCTGAGTTCTTCTGCAGCCGCCAACCACGCCGCCGGACCCAAAGGAATAGACGCGATAGCGAATGAGGCAGCCGTCCCGAGAGCTATAGTTGCATCCCACAACACGACGATACTGGCGACCTCTAGGATTGCTGCTACAGGACACCAAAGCAGGCCAGTGGGATCCTTCTTATTGCAGGGGTTGGCGCCCGCGTAAAGGTACAGGTTGTTTTCCTTGCCTGATGGGTCGGGCTGGGTCCAGCGTCCTTGGGTGGGGTCGTACCAGCGTTGTCCGAATCGGGTCAGCCAGGTGTGCTGGTCGAGCATGCCGCCCGCAAAGCCCATGTGGTGGGCGTCCGTGAAGGCCTCTGTGCCGGAGTAGTTCTGCAATCCCCCGTACGGGTCCCAGGTGAACGTGGCCTGCACATTGCCTTGATTGTCGGTCATCGCGATTGGGGAACCGAGCCTGTCAGTGAGGTAGTACGCCGTCACCGCCGGTGTGGTGAACCCGAGTTTCTTACCGTTGCTGGTGTTGAGGAACTTGGTGCGCGCACCGGTCGCGTCGTCGGTGATGGTGTCGAGGCCGAAGTGGGAGTAGCGGTACGTTTCACCGGCCGCCCACGCGAGTGAATGGCTGCCGACTGGGGTGTTTTCGTAGCGGAAGTTGATTTGGTCGGTGCCGTTGACCGACATGCTGATCGTGTCGCCTGCGCGGTTCGTGACCGCGGTGCGAACGGGCCCCACAGTGGGGTCTTGGATGATCGGGTTCGGTGCAGAGGTTTCGTTCCCGACGGGATCGTAGGTGGGGGTGGGCAACGCGACGTTGTTGCGTTTGAGGCTGGTGATCTGGTTCGCGCCGTTGTAGGTGGCGGTGCGCGTGGATTGATCCAGCATGCCCGTGTTCCGGGCCGCGGTCGCGGTGGTGCGATTGCCGTTGTGGTCGTACTGGTACTGCCAGACGGTGGTTGCGGTGTTCGGGCTGCCCGAGTTCACCGGGTCTGCGTCGTACGCCATGGTGAGGCGCCCCGCAGGATCGTAGGAGTAGTGCGAGACCGTGAACGCTTGCCGACCGATCCCGGCCACGTCGATGCGTGAGTCGAGTTGGTTGCCCTTGTAGCTGTACTTCTCGTCGGTGAGGAGTGCGCTGCCTCGCGTGGCGCGGATCTCGGTAACACGGCCGGCGTTGTCACGGCTGGTGGTTTGGACCACGTTGCCAGGCAGAACACGTTTCGTTTCGCGGTTGTTCGCGTCGTAGGCCAGCTTCACGCACCCGATCTGGCTGACCGGGTCAATCAAGCAGGACGCGCCCGGGGCGGCCACCATGATCACGTTGCCGCGGCTGTCGTAGGCGAAGCTGGTCACTTTTCCCTGGTCATCGGTTTGGGTCGCGATCCGACCGTCCGCGTTATAGGTGACGGATTCGCCCGCACGCGACGTCAACCGTCCCATGTTGTCGTACTTCCGGATGGTTGTGTTGTCGTAAATCAGCTTGCCGTCCGCGTCATAGGTGAACCGCAACTGCTGGCCCGGAGCACCCGCGTACGCGGCAATGTTTTCTTCCACCACATGGTCGAGGATGTCGTACTTGTACGTGTGCCGGACGCCGTCCGCATCCACCTGGGCCGTCTTGCGGCCCAGCGCGTCGTATTCGAAGAAGGTGTCGTTCAGCGGATCGGGGTTGTAGATCGCTGTCTGGTTGCCGGACTCGTCGTACTTGTAGCTGGTCCAGTTCCCCATCGGATCAATCTTCACACACACCGAACCGGGGAACTTGTCCGCGCACTGCTGCCACGTGTCGCTCGAGCCGGGAACTGCGCGGATGTAGCGGGTTTGCTCGCCGGCGGCGTTGGTGACCGACATCAGGTTGCCGTGGCTGTCGTAGGCGTATTTCGTTTGGTTGCCGTTGGGATCGGTGGAGCACTTCGGCAGGTCCGGGTTACCGGTCTCGGTAGTTTTGCAGTCGGTCGTTGCACCGTAGGCGTAGTCGAGGTTTTCTCCCGACGGGGACGTGACCCCCGTCAGGTTGTTCGACGAGTCATAGCGAGCCGAGTACACGCCGCCGCCTGCGGCTGCGCCCCCGGTCGACTGTGAGTTGGTGTTCCACGTTTGTGTGGTCTTTCCGCCGATCGGATCTGTGGTATCGGTGACCCGGCCCAACGTGTCGAAGTTCGTAGTCCACTTCTCCCCCAACGGTGTCGAGACGACCGCTTGGGAACCAGCGGGATACGCGAACGAGAACGTGTCCGTTCCAGCCGTGGCGGAAGCAAGCTTGCCGGCCGCGTCGTAGCTGTAGGCCACCTTCTGGCCGGTCGCCGAGGTGACCGCAATGAGTTGGCCCTGCGGGTTGTAACCAAACGTGGTCTTGCTACCCGCTGTGTCCGTCACCGTCGTGAGTAGCCCGCTCGCGTTGTCGTAGGTGAACGTTTTCGTGCGCCCGATCGGGTCGGTGATCTTCGACACCCACCGGCCCGCGTACTCCAGTTTCGTGACCCGCCCGGCGGGATCCACGATGGAGGTGAGTTGGTTGCTGGCGTTGTAGAGGTATTTCTCCCCCACCCCGTTGCGGTTCACCATGGAGGTCAGCCAGCCCCCCTGGTTAAACGTCTTGGCGCTCCCGGACCCCTGTGCGACAAGTTTCCAGCTGCCGTCGGGGTTTTTCGACAACGTCTGGTTCAAACCCGCTGGTGCCTGATACGACTTCTGGTCGCTGTTGCGGGTGAACGTGGCGTGATAGCCGCTTGGCCCCACATAGATCACCCGGTCCCCGGCATCGATCAGGTACACATCCTGGCCAGCGCCCGCCGACCAGTGCGCCCCGAACGCACCGCCAGGTCCGGTGCTGTTGAAGAAACGGTCCCCGCCTTGCTCCTGTCCCGGGGTCGCCACGGACAAATCTTGGGCCTTCAACACCATGTTGCCGTTGGCCAGGTTCACCTCGGCCTTCACGCCAGGAACGCTCGGGATGGGTTGCATCGCATAAAAACTTTGAGTGCCCCAGCCCGGTGCTTGGGGCTCTGGAGCAGTCCCGGCAGCGACACCCTGCCGCGGCAAAGCGGGCTTGCCTTGAGGTTCTCCCCCCGTTGGTGTCTTGTCCACCGCCCCCGAGGGTTCCCACACTGTCTTCGCGACCGTGTCCACCACCCACTGCGGATCAGCGGGAGCTGCAGGCGCCTGCACACCTCGCCCTGCGGCCGCGAACTTCTGCTGCTTCACCGCCCGTGCCACCGTCGCGCTCGGATTCGCGAACGCGACCGGAGTAGACATCACCCCCACCGCCGCGACCGTCACACAAACACCAACAGACCACACCGAACGACGCACACCTGCCATCACTGAGCTCCTTTGCTCTCCAGGCGATCACCACACCTCAGCCAAGCGAGAAAGATGGGCCAGAGGCGGCGCACGATGTCACACAGACATTCCGACGCGTGGGGCAGGTTTAACGCTCACCCTCAGTGAAGACCCCCCATATACCAGCCCGCCAGACCCAGCGCGTAACGATTAGATAACAGTTCATATTTTGGGGGTGGCGTCCGCCAAAGCCGGCGTTCTAGCGTGACCGCACAACACGGCCAACCGGCCGCGACCCCACGGTGACTCCCGTCGCCTTCACCCAAGGACCCCTTCATGCGCGCAACGATGCGCAGCGCCCTCGCCACGCTGATCCTTTTCGCCACCTTCTTCGTCGCTCCCGTAGCCAACGCCGCAACAAGCAGCATCACTACCGATCCCATCCCCGCCACGCCCGGTGGAGCCACCGTCACCGTCACCGGACGCGTCACTCCCACCCCCGCCGCCGGCAGCACGATCTGGCTCGACGGGATCGACAACAACGGCATCTACCACAGCCACATCGCCGACGGCACCACCAAACCCGACGGAACCTTCGCCATCAGCACGCTATTCGGCGCCGGAACCCCCGGCACCTTCCAAATCCGCTCCGCTTCCGTCCCCGCCGACCAAAACCAACCCAATTGGCCCCAAAGCGGCTACCAATCGTTCGAACGCGCCAACCAGATCACCATCACCGCCAACCCCTGGGGAACCAGCGCCCCCCGCAACACCCCCCTCACCATCAACGGCAAGGTCTACCCCGCGCGCGGCACCGACGACGTCATCATCGACGCCATCGACTCCAACGGCCACTACCTATCCCGCGTCGCCGTCACCCACCTCAACAACGACGGCACCTGGACCGCCACCATCAACCTCGCCACCTACCCCGACGGACTCACCCGCTTCCGAGCCGCCGTCGACAACGGATGGTGGTCCCGCAGCAACTACGCCAGCTACTGGATCGGGTAGGACACAGGACCAAGCCATGACAAACGTACGACCCGTGCGTCGCCGAAGCGCCGCAGCGCTTCGAACTGACTTGCGACCCCTCTTGTCGGGCCGAGCTATCCGGTCGAAAGCGCTCCTCGAACTAACCAGGCAACCCAGGTCGTGATTACACTCACCGCCGATCCTGCCACCGGGTAGCCCTGACCGGGGAACAGGCCCAGCCCACAGGCTCACAGTAGCGGACGAGGGTCGTGTCCTCGCTCCCGCACTACAGCAGGGCTTTCCAAAATGAACGGCTTCTCGCCAGGGCACCCGCACTGCAAGTAATACCGGGGGCAACCCTCACAAGACCTTGCCGTGAACCCGGCCCACGCTTGGGCCGTGACTAGCAGCGTGGCGACCGTAAGGAAGGCTCGATCGCCACCGCCCACGCGGCGTCGGTCCCGCCGGTCCACGGCGGTCTCCATACGGAGGGAGGATCGCCCCGTCGATAAGCGCAAGCCTACCGTTGCCCATGTCAACGCCACGCGGCCGATCGAGGATGAGTCCGTGTCGATTCGGCTGGGGAGCCACGCCATCACGATCCCCGATCCGCTGGCCCAACCCTTCCGTGAACTGCGCGCCGAGCGCCCCCGCACAGCCGCGCACCAACACTCCAACTGGATCTTCCGATCGAACCTGCCCGGCCGCCACCAAAGCGCGCTTCGCTTCGAACCAGCATGCAGACCTACATATCGGTCCGAGCCGCCCGGCTGGGAACCCTCCACGACCTAACCAAGACAACCCCGTCGCCATCCTGGCCGACGCGCTCGGCTACACCCCGGAAACAATCGAGAAGCACGCGAAGGACTCCGCCCCGGCCTACAGCCGCTACATCGCCCTGCGCAGCTCCACCACACCCTCAGAATGAGGAACCCGCCACACCACACAAAACAGCGGTCCGCACCCTGGCCGATGCCAGCCAAAGGCACGCGGGTATCTGCTCGGTGCTCGGCATCATGCATGCGACGCTCCAGTGGCGGCCGGCCTAAGGGGACGGCTATCGGAGCCACGTTGCCGCAGTGGGAGGGGGTGTCGATGCGCCCACCGCCACCCCCTCCCACTGAAATCTGTTACGTGAGATTGATGGTGCTGTATTCGGTGCGGGCCCACCAGCCGTTGTAGTTGGCGGCGCGGATTTGAAGTTTCCCGGTGGGGTAGGTGGCGGAGATAGTTGTGCTCCAGCTGCCGTCTGCGCGGGTTGCAGTGTGGGCGACGCCACCGATGTAGTGGTTGGCGGAATCGATGACGTCGATGGTGATTTCGTCGTTGGTGCGGGCGGGGTAGGTGGTGCCGGTGAGGGTGAGAGTGTCGCCGGTACGAGCGGTGCTGTCGGGGGCGGGGGTGGTGAGGGTGACGTGGTTGTCGCGGGCGAAGTATTGGTAGTCGTCTCGCCACCAGTTGTCGGCGGGGTCGTTGTAGGCGGCGCGGATGGTCATCAGGCCTGGGGTTCCGGCGCCCCAGATGGTGGTGATGGTCCAGGTGCCGTCGGGTTTCACGGTGGTTTCAGCGATGTGGCTGTAGTAGGTGCCGTCGAGCCCGGTTGCGTCGATCCACAAGTTGTTGCGTTGCTCGGCTGGCGGGGCGGGGGTGACGTGACCGGTGATGGTGACAGGTGCACCGCCCGGAACGGTGGAGATGGGGTCTGCGGTAACGGTGTATTGGGTGGCGGCGTGAGCTGGGGTCGCGGAGAAGACTCCCGACAGCAGCATCACCAACGCCGTGAAAGGCAGGAGGAGACGCTTGACCATGCTAGGTTCCTTAAGATCTTGAGGGTTGGCGGGCGAGGACGTCAGTGTCGAGGCCTGCGGTTCCCAATATTAGGCTCAATATCAATGGTTTAGGCGTATTTTGTGAACGGCGGGCGACGATGCCCGCTGATGTTCTCTCCTCTGCTTACGGCCTTGGCCGTGGAAGAAGTTGATATGAGCTCACATGGACGTCGAGCACTGATAGCGGGCGTCGGTCTTCCCACTGCGTTAGTTCTCACCTGGATGACAGGTCCCGTTGCCTTCGCGCAGCCGGCGGCTGCACCTCCCAAGCCGCCGAAGTTTTCAACCATCGGGGCAAACGCAGCAGCCCCGATGGTTGCGGATCCTCGGTGGGTGATCGATGCGGTCAACGCTGCGAAGTACAACACGCCTGCACAGGTGAACAACACCCCGAGGGGCAGCGCTCCGGGCGACACGACGAAGCCCCGCCAGGCCACTGCGGCTGCTGCAGCCGCGGCGCCGGTGGCGGCGCCTGGTTTGGGCACGCAGTCGTTCTACAAGATGTTACCGCTTCCCGGTGTTTCGGGTACGGCGGCGAGCATCAACCTGGCGAACGGAAACGTCGTGCTTAAGGCAACCGACCTGTCTGTGGCGACGCCAGGAGCGGAGCAGGGCGGGGATCGTTTCTACAACAGCCTGGACTCCGCGAGCGGCGTGTTCGGTAGCAAGTGGATGTCGGGCGAGGGCCTGGATGTGCGGCTCGAGATCTCCGGATCGAATGTGATCTATCACGGCCCATCGGGTTTCTCGGCCACCTACACCCCGGACGACAGGGGCGGTTGGTCGACTCCGCCTGGACTGAACGCGGCGTTGACGAAGAACACGGATGGCAGCTGGAAGATGGTGTCGCAGGGCTCTGGCATAGTCAAAAACTTCAACCCCTCGGGTGCTCTTATCTCCGTGCTGAATCGCTCCGGTGTGGGCTCGAGCTACTACTACAACACCGACAACACGCTCGCGTCGGTCAAGGATCCCGGAGGTCGGGTGACCACATTCGAGTACGCCAATAACAAAGTGAGCAAGATCATCGACGCTTCGGGGCGGGTGACAGCGTTCGCGTATTCGGGCGAGTTGCTGATTGGGGTCACGGACCCGGCTGGGCACACCACGACCTACGCCTACGACGGGTCAGGGCGGGTGACGACGCTAACGTCGTCGATGGGGCAGACGGCGACGTACACCTATGACGGGCAAAACCGTCTCACGGATGCGCAGTCCGGCAACGATCATTTCGTGATCGGATACCCGAGCGGCACTCAGACCACGGTGAAGACCCCAACCGGGGCGACGTGGACGTTCAACTTCGACGCGCAAGGCCGACTCACAGACACCACGGACCCGGCAGGCGGGAAAGTCGCCCAGACATGGAACACCAACTCACAGTCGACCGGCGGCACTGATGCTGGTGGCGGCACGTATTCGGCCCGGTATGACTCCACTAACAATCTGACCGGGATGACCTGGTCCACGGGCCGCAGCGAGTCATACACCTACAAGGCGTCGCAGGACTGCAAGACCACCGACACGGGGAACGCTGATTTGCCGAAGTGTTCTACGGATGCAAACGGGAACCAGACCCAATACAGCTACGACAGTGCCGGGAACTTGATGAAGATGACCAGCCCGTCGGGGGCTGTCACCCAGTACGTGCGGGCCGTATCGAACAGCACCAACCCGGATGAGAAGTGCTCCACGTTCCCCGGGGTGGTGTGTGTGAAGATCGACCCGAAGGGCAACCGCACCAGCTACGAGTACGACAGCTACGGCAACGAGACGGCGATCCATCCGCCGGCCCCGATGGGTGTCACCCGCTATGAATATGACTCGATGGGTCGCCGCACCACGCAGATCGATCCTGACGGGGTCCGGCATAGCTACCAGTACGACAAGATGAACCACGTCGTGCAGGAAGACATCGCCGGCAGCGCCGGGTTCTCACCGATCACGCTGCGATTCGTCTACGACAACGATGGGAAACTGATCTACGACGGATCAGCGACCCGTAAATACGATGCGAAGGGGGAGCTGACCGGCCGGGCCGGCATGACGGTGGCCTACAACGCGGACGGACGTGTCATCTCTTCAACCGACGATCAGGGCCAAACCACGAACTACGCCTACGACAGCCGCGGAAACGTGATCATGGTCGCCTCCCCAGGCGCCTCCTGCCTCACCGACCCGGTAAGCCAGACCGGCTGCGTGAAACTTGTGTACGACAAGAACAGCCGCGAGGTGCAGCGGATCCTGCCCGGCAATGTGGTGCAAACCACCAGCCGTGACAGTTCCGGCAGGGTCATCGAGATCAAAGCCACTCGCGGCAGCACTGTTCTGACCGACGAGGCGTACAGTTACAACCTGGGCAAGGACGACACCTCATCCCTGCAGACCGTCACCGACAAAGCCGGTGTCGCACGCCCCGCTGGCTCAGTCACCACCTACGGCTACGACAAGGACAGTCACCTCACCAGCGCTGTCGAGAAGACCGCTGCCGGTGCCACGAACGCATCGTGGAGCTACACGTACGACCCTAGCGGGAATCGCACCCGGGTCGCCCAAACCGGGAATACCGGCATCGCCGGTAATGGCGTCTGGACTTACTCGTACAACGCTGACGACCAAATCACCGGCATCACTGTGGACAAGGTCACCCAGGTCACGCCGACCTACGACAGCGTTGGTAATGAAACATTGGCCCCAAACCCGCTGTTTCATGATGGGAACCCCAGCAACGTTCGCCGCGCTGTCTCCAACCGGGCTGGCGACGTGGTGAGCATGCAAACCTCCGATAGCAACCTGTTCTACTACCGCTACGAGAACACGCCCGTCGGATCCCACACCCTTACCTGGGCAGCTGGAGACACGTTCCGATACTCCAACTTCGGCCTCGACTCTGTCACCACCGACGCCACCGGAACCCGCACCAAGTTCCTTAACGCCACCGACGGCAAAAAGCTCGGCTTCAAGAACGGCACTACCAGCGTCTACTACTTGGTCGACCGGCTCGGATCCCCGATCATGATGACCGACGAGAACGGCAACGAAAAAGCCCACTACGCCTGGGACCCCTACGGCATGCTCCGCAACTACGGCGGCATCGACCCCGTCACCGACGCCCCCCACATGGGCTATGCCGGCGGCCAACTCGACCAACACACCTGGCTCACCCGATTCGGTCAACGCTGGTACGACCCCAACCAAGGCCGCTTCACCCAACCCGACCCTTCCGGCCAAGAAGCCAACACCTATCTCTACGCCCAAGGCAACACCTGCAACAAAAAAGACCCAACCGGGCTGAATGCCTGGGACTGCTTAGGGGCGGGATACGACGCGGTGATGTCGTTCGCCGGCTGGCTGAGTTCTCTCGAAGCGGTGTTCCTGGTTGTTCTAGCCGAACCCGAGACAGGTTTTCTCGCGACCTTGGCGCTCCCTGGCGCACTTATGATGGTTGTTTTTAACACGACAGAACTGATACGTTCTACATTAGCTATAGGTGCAGCGTGCAGTTACTAACCCTTCCAGGAGAGAGATAACGGCATGAGTGGGCATCGCAGAGATCTGCACCGGCAGGAGAATCTGACCCTCGAGCAACACCTGGCGCGTGTAGTGCTTATCGGATCCGTTTGTACAGCTCTTGGGGGGGCCGGCTCGCTGCTACTGCATTGGGGAGAGCCGGATCCGTTCGGAAGGGCATTCGACAGCCTTGTGACTGCCACTGCCTTGATAGTGGCAGTCGTAGTGCCGCAGCGAATTAGCAGATCAGGTGATCGCTGAACCCAACAGCGAAAAGCTGTCCGTCGGTATCGCCTACACGAATGGCAGGCGCGCGGCAATGTGATGCCAGGGTCAGATTCCGACCCTGGCATCACGTCTTATACGGGTATGGGAGGTGCATGGGCTGCTTCTAATGCGGTAGATCAGCAATGGCAACGCCGCCACGGCCTCCCTACATTCGCCGAACAACGAGAAGCGGAACTGGCCGATCCCCGCAAAGTAGGAGTGCGTGAGCTCCACCCGTTGCTCGGTGTCGACCGCACCACCGTCACGAACCGCCGACGGTCAGGCTCCATCCCACCCCCGGACGGGGTCGCCGGCCCCGCATGGTGGGCCGGCGCCACCCCGTGGTGGTGGCACCACCGCTTCGACCCCCCCAGCCAAACCCGTCTGACTAACACTTTGCGTTGGCATTGTCGGTGGGTTCGTGGGGGGGTTGGCGGCGAG
>JAOYMY020319039.1:0-42684 GCA_025802475.2 Pernis celebensis
AATACTTGTCCCCCACCTCAGGGTTATGAGTTTGATCATATTTTTATCAATGGTACAGAAAATCTTAGGATAGATTATATTAATGATTTGTTAAAGAGTGATTAGCAGTATTTTCAAAAATTGATATATTACGTTATATTATTTTATTATTTTGAAAGGATTACTCATGAAAACTCAGGAAAGAAATCAAAAAATCGGTATCGCCTGTGCTGTTTATGCTCTAGCTTTGATCATCGCGTGTGCCTTACTCCCCGGTGGAGTGGCCGCCGTTGTCTGTGTTCTTGCAGCTGTTGGACTTGGAGTTTATATCGCTAAACTACCTAAAGATATGGATGATGATGTGATTGATGGGGAGTAATTAAACTTAATTTTATATTACTTAATTTTTTTAGATATTTTTATTGTAAAAATATTTTTGGAGTATATTATGAGTAAATTTCACATTAATCCTGAGAGTGGTAAAATATCCCGCTGCAACGCATCCACTAGAGCTTGTAAATATGGTGGCGAAAGCGGTGATGCTAATCATTATGATAGTAAAGAGGCCGCTCAAAAAGGTTTTGAAAAAATGAATTGGGGAAGCACCCTATCAACAATGAATAAGAAAAGCACTTTATCCACCCCATTTGGCGTTCGCAAGGAGGCTTTAGCCGGTGACTTTAAAAAACTTCTTCCCCATGTTGAAATTATTGAGAATGTGAAAATTGAAACGCTTAAAAGTAGAAATGAGTTTGACTTCACCCCGCGAAAAGATGAGAGGGTTGTTTTCAAACTTAAGGCTAACACTCATTTGAGTTATGAGGATAATAAAATTGTTAGTAAGTTTGCTAAGGATAATAATTTAAAGGTCCACCAATTGTCTGATAGGGATAGTCGAGGCCATTATAAAAGTGATAATTTAGTTTTTACTTCAGTTGTGGAGCGCAATCCTCAGGAGATACTTAATGAGATGACTGAAGACTTAGAAAGGTCTAAAAAAAGAGTTGGAGAGGAACCACAACCTTACACCACAGTGAACTTTGATGAAAAGAGGGAGAATTTACTTAAAGAGGCTAAAGATAATTTTCCAGGGGTTACATTTGCTAGGGTAAAGTATACTGATGGGGACTTTAAGAGAACTGTGTTTAAAACTCCCGAAAAAACTAATGGGAGGCATCTAACTGAGGATGAGGCTAAGAATTTTGCTAAGGATAATAATCTTAAAGTTTATCGCTCAAGAATAAATCATAGAAATTATAGCAGGGCTGGTAACTCCTATAAGTTTGTGGCGACAGTTCATAAAACTCCAGAAGAAGTGGTTAGGGAAAAAGAGACTAAGATTAAAGAGTTCGCCGAAAAAAATAATCTTTGGAATTATTGATTCTTATGCTAAAATGGTTATGAGTAAATATTTAAAGTTACTCATAACCATTTTTTATTTTAGTTTTCACCAGCTAATATAATGTTGGGCGTCACCGTCAGTTCCTCGTGGGTCACGGCCGCCACGCGACTCAACAGTGTAGCCGTTCTCCTTCAGTGCATTAACCACCTGAGGCTTAAGTAGCTTACCAGTGTTGAATGAGGTGCCTCCACGATTAGCGACCAAAGTCATATTGACCTCAATCTCCTGGAGTTGATCCTTCACCCACTGACTATCGATGGAGTCACTGATCTCACGTAATTCACTTGCGTTCTTCATGATTTTTCATATCCTTTGTTGTTTAAGCGGCGTTAGGTAACCCGCTCTATATTTTATTGAAGTTTTCCTCCAACAGGTTAAATATATACCTAAAATTACTTAAAGTCAATAGAATTTATAAGTTTCTTAAAATTTTAAAAGCAATATGGGATGGTGATTTTGTTGACTTAAATTCCTTATGAGTGTATAATATATTATTGTCAATAATTATCGAAAATTTTAGGATGTTGTTATGGAAAAGCGCACTATGAATGTTATCGCCGGAGACTGGAGTGACGATGGTCACGGTAAGACTCAAACTGTCACTTACCTGCTTGAGGGTGAGGACGTGAGCGATGAAAAGCTCACTGAAAATTTTGTGAAGAATTGTGGAAAAAGTGGAGTTAACCCACTTGACTACTGTTCTGAATATGAAGATTCAAGTTTTCCAGGTGTCTTTTTCGACGGTTTAACACGCTTCGGAATTGAGATTAATGAAAACACCTTTCCTCATGTTGAGGATGATATTGAGATTTACAGTTCTTGCTTTGATGAGAATGAGGAAGAGATAGAAATTTATACTCCCCTAAGTAAGATTCTTGAACTTTATCTTGAGGTGAAGATCACTGTGGTTCCACCCCCCAATACTCTCATCGGCGGTTACGATGGATTACTTAAAAAGAATGGGAATTATGGAACTAGCAGCTTCGGTTACGGGTTATTCATCTAATTAAAATTTAATTTTACTTAAAATTATACAAAAAGTAAAGGATATAGATATGACTAAATATTATGTTAAGCGCTCATACTCCTACAACACCTTTGGAGCGGATGAGCATCTTGTCATCACTTTATATAAGGATACTGGGGGTAAGAAATTAAAGTATATTGATTCATGGGCATACTCTACTTTTACATTTCCGAAAATGGCTAAAAGACGGGGCGACTCTAAGATTCGCTCTCTTCGAGAGACTTACAACGCTGAATTGCTTTAAATTTTTAATGGCTTAAGAATAAATATTATTATAGTGAGAATTATATTTAAGTAAGAAAGGAGTGTAAAATGAGTAGTGACTATGACATAAAACATAATTATATTCTTCCTATGGATACTAAATACTGGATTTATGATTCATCGAAGGTTAAAACAGATGCCATTCATGAACTATTGTTTAATCCATTTATTATAACTCTTTTTTTATTGACCCTGTTCTTAATCGCTATACTAATAATTAAACGAAGGAAAATAAATAAATCATTATTCTTTTCAACACTATTGGGACTTCCTATAGCCTTTACTTTTATCGGATTCATCACTTATTCCAATGAATGCCATAAAATTAACAAGGTAAATATGGTTAGTAAATATTATCCAACTAATCAAAGTTTTTGGAGCGGTGATTTTAGTAGCGGTGGGGCTGAAGCCGCTGCGATACCGAATAATAAGCCAATAGTGAAAAATGCAAGTTATTATAGTTTTCTTGAAGGTTATAATGGGACGAATAGCTCTTACATCTATAAATATTCCGTTAACAGGCCTAATAAATATTATGTTCTTAAAGAGTATAAGAATTTAGAGGGAAGTAATGTTTATTTTAAGGCGGGTGAAGTTGACCAATCTCAAGACTTAACTAATACAAACAAAGAATTACTTAAAGTTAAAGAAAATGCTGTTGAGGAGAAATTTCTTAAGGGTAAGCGAATTGACGTTTATTCAGATAAACCTGATTACACCCCCTACAATGTAAAAGGTAGACATTTACTATGTAAAAGTATTATGAAGAATACTCAAAAGTTTAATGGTTATGAAGTAAAAAATTATAAATTTGATTGCATCAATTATAGATAGATAGTAGATTTTATTGTAAACTATTGTTAAAAATATCTCTTAATGTTATAATTGTTTAAATATTTTTATTAATAGAAAGTTGTAAACCACCATGAAATCAGCTGTCTTGGAAGATTCTGATGTGAAATATACTTTAGAAGTAAATATTGATACAAATTCAACAAATAATCTAACTAATTACAGTATAACTAATAAGTGTGAGTTTATTGGAGAGAAAGATGTTAGTAATGACTACTCCATTCATACTATTATTCCGGTTGTTGGGCTTGAGGATGAGCTGATCAAGCTTCAAGAATTTTTTAATGGCCTTTATAGGAGTGGAACCTCCGAGCTGTTGGTTGACATTGACATGCTTTTAGTCACTCCATTCACTTCAAAAATGTCTACAAGAGTTTTTGAATGTTACGATAAAGAATTTTTGGGAAGTAGTAAGTTAACTCCACTCGCTAAATTTTTCGGTATCATTTTATATCATGATAGTGAAGTAATTCCCAAGGAAGATTACTCAACCCTTAATAAGTTTGCTGAAGGGTATAAGAGTAGTTTAAGAGGTATTTTAGCGAGGGAGGACTGCTCTACCTTTCACTTTGAAAACGCTTCAAACATTTACCTTAATTATTTCTTCACCATTAATGAGTGGCCGTTGACTCCAGACGCGGTTGAGGGTTTAGAGGAGATTAAAAAATCACATCTAGAATTAAGCATCAACAACGGTGAATTAATGAAAATTGAGGGGCTTATAGTTAATATTTTCTCCTTTGTTCTCACGCAGAAAAATGATGATTTAACTTTTAATAAACACTCTCATAGTATTATTGGTGGTGATTTACTCATCACAAGGCAGGAGGAGAGTGGCGGGCCTTATCCATGGATTGTGAAGGTTTCAAACACCATTAACATTCAGAGCTCAATGGAGCTTCATAAAGATTTTCTACAATATTGTAACAATTTATTTAATTTGAAGGTGACTAATGAAGAGGTTATTGAAGCCATTGGTAATCTTACCTTAACTGAACTTGTGAAGTTTACACAGTGCTTGGTGTTGGAGTTAAATTCAGTAATGGAGGTGAAAAATTATATTAGTGAATACGCCTCAAAACACTCAATGGAGCACCAGAATAGCTTTAACGCTTATACGGTGATTAGCGTAAAGTTTTTGAATGTTATGGGTAGAATTGATCATGAGCATCTTCATTCAGAATTATTTAAAAGGATTGTTCATAATAAAACTCTTCAATTTATTGAGGAGTTAGTTAATGGTGAGGGGTTTTCTGTCACACGAAAAAATTATTTAAAGCTGGTGGAGTTGTTTTTTAGTGATGTTACTGAAAAATGGTGCTCCAACTCTTACCAAATGGGATTAATATTGAGTGAATTAACCAGTGTTATGAGCGCTTACAGGGTTTTTCAAGTTCTTTCTATTGCTGCGGGGGAGGACTCTCCTGTTGTCAACTATACTATAGATTATAACTTTTGGAAGAGGTATTCCGACTCTTATGAAGGTGGCGGTTATGATTCCATGCCGATTGAGTGGACCCTTCAGTTTCATGCAAAATAACATATTTAAACTCTTTATAATATTTATTTATTTTATAGAAACTATTTAAACTATTATTTAGGAGCTTAAGATATGAAGTATCATGTGAATCAAAAGACGGGTCGTGCGGGACAGTGCAGGGCCACAAAAAAGGGGTGTCCACTAGGTGCAGATACGCCTCACTTTGAGACAAAGGAAGAGGCTCAATCCCATATTGAAAAAACTGCTAAAAGCGAGAACAAGACTTTTTCTAAATTGAGTAAGCATTCTGGAGGAGGAAGGACTAGTGAAACTGAGCGTAACGACCTTGTGAAAGAGCTTAATAAAGCTAGGAATAGCTGGAAAGTATCAAGTGCAAAGTATCTTAGTAATTCTAGTGAAGACAATAAAAATAAATTTGAAGAGGCGAAAAAGAGGTTTGATGAGGCTAATGAAAATTGGAATAATTTTGTAAGGAGACAAAATGAAGCTAGAAGTAATGAAGCTTCTAAAAAATTGAATGATTCCTATGCGGTTAGTCGGACTGCTGAGCTTAGGGATTTGAATGCTGAGCTTGAGAAGGAAAATCGTGAACTTGATCAATTCATGAACACCACAGATGAGGAGGAGTATAGACGCTATAATGATGACTATACCACTAATTTGAGGCAAATTGAGAGAAATAATGAAGAAATTGATAATTTGAAATCTTCCTCATCGATGAGTACTGAGGAGAAACTTGATGCACGCCGTAAAGAGTTAAAACAGTTGAGGGATGAGCTTACTAAGAAAGCCTATGACATTGATAGGGAACGCTACTCCTCAAAAAATCCAGATGATTTTGGTAGGCTAAACAGTGAGTATATGAAGGTTCAGGAGTCTTTAAAGGCTAACAATGAGGAGTTCCGAAAGATTTCCAAGAGTGATAATATGACGAGTTATATGGATAATAATATGGGGCAGGTGCGCTTCCCCAATCCTAAGGATCTTGATGAAAAAGTCCTTAAAGAGGCAGAGGTTGAAATTAAGAGGAGATTTAATCGCGCGGCCTTGAAGGACCGTTATATTAGAATTAGCGATGTTCACGCCCATGCTTTCGGGGGAGAGCAGATCAGGCAGAATGAGGATGGAAGCTATCAGTTGGAGCACCATTTCCTAAGAAATGCAAGTGTTCTTGAGAAGGATAATGACCTTTCCAAAATTCTCTCTCTTGCGGCGGAGAGGAATGGGTATAATAATGATGAATATGACCCTCAGGATGCCGAATAAGTAAATATTTTTAAAGTGCTTAGAATTGAATTCTAAAACGGCCCTCTATAATTATTACTATCACGTAATTATAGAGGGCATTTTTTATATATTATAGCATTAAACTGTGAAAACACTGTTACCTGATATAACCCACAGAGGATGGGAAATAGCAAGAATTTTACTTCTATCCATTAATTTTTTAAAACTATAGATAATTTTATATGAACAATTTTAGGAGTAATGAAAAATGAAATACCATGTGAATCAAAAGACTGGTCGAGCGGGGCAGTGCAGGGCCACCAAAAAAGGTTGTCCACTTGGTAGTGACACGCCCCACTTCGATAGTAAGGCTGAGGCGCAGGCCTTTATAGCTAAGGATGCTGCGGAGACCAATGAAATTTTTAATAGCTTGAATAAAAGTAAAGAGGCGGCTTCGAGAAAAAAGGTGATTGAGCCCACGGCAGTCTTCACCCCTAAAAAAATAACTCTTCCTGAGAGCATTAATATTAGGACTGACCTGAACACTGTTATTGGCGGCGGCCGTTATATGGATGAAGAGGTGACATATCATTTTGATAGGGATTCACGAACAATTAGTATAATGAATATGAATGGTGAGACAATGGAGGAATTCCACACGGGAATGGATGGTGATTGGGCACTTTCAGCAAATGTGATGGAGGCCTTTGAGGACGGTTCAAGGGAGTGGGGCAAATTTGATAACGGTGAAGTTGAGGTTAAATTTAACACACACTTTAATCCAACCCGTGATGCAATGCTTCTCAACATATATGAAGTAAATCAGTCAAATAAAGGTGAATCTGATTATTCAAATTATAAGAAATATTTAAATAATGTGAGAGGGAGCGAGGCAAAAGAGCTACTCCATAACGCCATTAACAACACTGATAATTTTGTGATTGATGAGAATCCTGAAGCTAGAGAATATGATACTGACAATTACATCTATCATGAAATTCATCCAGATTATGTTAGGGAGGAGGAGCTAACTCGAGACGTTGTCACCTCGCTCATACGAAAAAGTGGTGATGAGTCAATTAAAAATGATAAGGATGCTTATGATAATCTTACCCATGACGTGATTGAATTCCTTTCAGAACATGACTATTATAATAGAAAATATTATGATGTTGTGAGGGATGGGGAGGATAATGCTGTGGGAATGGAGTTTATCGGAGAGGGAGACGATTATATGATTGATGACTTTTTGAAGATTACTGAGGGGGAGCATGAGAAAACTGGTAGAGGTGTCCCTGTTTGGGGGGTTGTGAGCAATCATCCTAATGGTAGATATTTTGAGCTTGATTAATTCTAAAGTTTATTTAATATTAAAAGATTGCTGACGAACAATATAGGGGCGGACTACTTAAAAAGTAGTCCGCCCCTATAAATCTTAACGGGTTAGTAACTCCATGAAGTCAGTCTCACCAGTTAGAGTTTCCTTAAGCCAAACCTTCCGCAATGTCTCAGCAGTAAACTTCTCACCACCTCGCATATAATCGGTTCTTGGGAAGCTCGAAGGCGTAATCCGTTTCAAGCAGCTTGCTGTAGGTCTTTTCAGTAGTTATATATGAAACATTATATTAAGAAGTCTTGAAAGTCAATGAAAAACATTAATAGATTGATTAAAAATTATGAAATTGTTATTATATAAATAATAAAATATCTTTAAGGGAGTTTATGAATGAAGACTGAAGTGCAAAAGTTCTATGAGATACTTGCTTATCAAAGAATAAAAGAGTTATCAGTAGAATTTAATAATTCATATAAGGAGTTATTGGAGGAGTCTGTTAACTCTATGCTTGATTGGGAAAACCCTCCACGAGAGTTGGCATCATATCATCAAGGGCTGCGAAATGACCTTGAAAAAATTAAAAAATACACCTTCACTCCACTCGATATTTATACTCTCACCCTTGATGACTTCACTCAATCGAGATACTCTAAAAAACAATTTTTTGAACATTTAAGTTATTCTAAGGATGATTTTAAAAGTTTTATAACTGTTGAGGACAATGTTGTGGAAGTTTTTGAGTTAGCCTTGAGTAAGCTTATTTCCACTGATTCTAACCCTAAGTTCAAGGATGATCTGCTGTTGAATCTTCCTGACCTGAAAGAACTTGGGTTTATTAACAGTAAATTTCAAAAATTACTCAAAAATGATGAAGCAATGGAGGTGCTTTTTAAAGGTGACTTCATAAACTTTAAAAAATATTGGTCATTGTACTATTTATATATGGGGGAACATAAAAGTGCATTTTTACTATTGCTCAATAAATTCTTTTCGGAAAGGTTAAATACTAGGGTTTTAATGATGAATTGTAGTAATTCTCAATTTGAAATTTATACTGTTCTAAGGGATTATGTTTATGTTAAATATCCTGACATCCCCATTGACTACACTGTAAGCAAGATATATAACCAGTTGATCAATAGGGATAATATCATAATATATTATTATAGTGCTTTGAAGTCATTTGAGCGTTATAGTGAGGATGGGTGGCTTCTCTTCTTCCGAGTGCTGGAGGGCTTTAATGAACTCTTGGAGGATAGATATTATAACTCTGATGATAAAAATTTCGTGTTGGAGAAAATATATTTTAACGCTGATGATTTTCTTAAAGTTTATGATGAAAATATGCCACTTGAGTGGTCTCTAGAACTATATTTTAATATTTAATTATTATTTATGCTTTTATTGACAATTAATAAGATATTGTTTACAATGGAGTTGTTAAATGTTGAACAATTTATTGAAGGATTTGTTATGAAGACTGTTTTTATTGTGATTCAGACCACTCATGGTTCGGGTTATTATGATGAGCCTGACTCCACTTCGGTTATCGGAGGCTACTCAACCTATGATAAGGCTCAGGCGGCCATTGATGCGTATGTTGCTGATACTAAGAGGAACTTTACTTCAATCGCTCACATGTATGAATACGACATTGAAGAGATTGAATTCGTTTCATAAATGACCTTTATTTTTGTCCCAGTACATTTTTTTACTGGGACAAAAATAAATTCCAATAACTTCAAAAGATATATAACATCTCTTAATATGAGAGAATACTTTATTTGAATAATCAAAATATTTAATAAATGCCCCATAAGAATAATACAATTTTAAGGAAAATGATAAAATGTCTGAAATTATGTTTAAAGAGACTGAAGGTGCTGTAGATTTTGAAAACTTCGGCGACTATAATGTCTATAAGGATGGCGTTAAATTAGACTATTATATTAGCAACAATGATTGTGTTCCTGAGTGTTGTGATAGTCGCAGTTGGATAATCCTCTGCAATACGTGTGATGAGGACATCGTGCCGTGGCAGTTATGTGAACTTCCAGTTGATACTGATGCTAAGAATTGGGAGTTTGAAAAGGTTAAGGACTCCATCTCTAATCACTCCTGCTGATTAAGCAATCATATTAAAATTTTAATGAAAGAAATAGAAATATCATGAATGATAATTTTATTAAATTATATAACCCGATTATGGGTGTTGTGGAGGAGTTATGGATGTGAAGAGGAGTCTTACATTGATTTTATGGATTATATGACAAGAAACACTATTGAGGAGTAAATTTTAAAAATATTTGACTTTATGCTTATTATTTGTTATAGTGTACTTAATGAACTTTTAAAAACACAATTTTTGAAAGTTACTTGAAAAATAAATAAAGTATTACTTGGAAAAGTAAGTATGGATGAGTGGCCAAGTTGGTTAAGGCGCCGCCTTTACACGGCGGAGATTTCGTCAGTTCGAGTCTGACCTCATCTACTTTAATAAAATGGCTATATAGTTGAAGTCTTTGACAATAATTCTCCTACTATATAGCCATTTTTAGTGCGTTCTAAATGTTATATTTTATATAAATATTGGTATATTAATTGTGTCAAAGACTTATATAAAATATTGGAGATTTATTATGTATGCTAAAGAATATACTGTTGAAGAATTAAAGCAAATCGGAGTTTATAGAATTATTACTCCTAACGGTGGTGTATATGTTGGAATGACCACAGTTGGATTTCAAGAGCGGTGGAATAACCACCATAAAAATTTAAAAAATGGCAAACACCCAACTGTAGGGCTTAAAAATGCTTTTAATAAATATTATAACGATTGGAGTTTATTCACTTTTGAAATAATAAAAATTTGGAATAAGCATGTCAATAAAAAAGAATTATTAGAATTAGAAAAAGAAATTATTCTTGAGGAAAAGCTTAGTTGGATTAGGCATAAGAATAATGGTTATAATATGTTGCATGGCTGTCCAACAGGAACGGGGAGTGTTATCCATACTGATGAGACGCGAAAGCGAATAGGTGAAGGCTCTACTAAAGCTTTTTTAGAAAAATGTCAAAAATTGGAAATTAAGCCCACAACTATAATTGATGATGAAGAATTATTATTAATTAAAATTGATTATGAAAATGGAATGCCAATGTTTATGTTAAAAGAAAAATACCATAAAAGAGGAGAAATTCTAAGAAAAGTTATTAGTGAAAATAATTTTGTAGCCCCAGAAAAGATTTCTACGCGATTTGATTCATATCCCGAAACACTCAAAAAATGGCCGATTGAAAATTGGTATTTTAAAGAGGATAAAACTATTATAGAAATATCTGAATTAACTGGTTACTCAACTGTTCATATATGGCGTCTATTAAAATTTTTAAAGGATAATAATCCTAAACTAGACAATTCTAGAATTAGCGAAAATGGACATAAAAAAGCTATGGAGACACTTCGCAATAAGCCTAAAATAAAATGTCAATATTGTCCGCGATTAATTGGACAAAGTGTTATAAAAAGACATGAAAACTCCTGCCCTGAAAATCCGGAAGTTATTACAATGAAAAATGCGAAAAAATCCTCTTGTCGATTTAAAGGTTGCCCTAATTTAGTTACTAGTAATAAATCTAAAACTTGTAAAGACCACCATAATATGATTAGGCGTAATCCATCTAAAGTCAATTATTAAACTTTTTTACCTCCCCTGAAAACAATTCTAAAAAATATTTCATAAAAATTGACAACATTGGAAAAACTTGTTATAATAAACTTACTAACCACCCAAAAGGTTAGGAAAAACTATATATATGGTTGTGTAGCTTAGCGGCTCAAAGCGCTGCCCTGTCACGGCAGAGATCGCGGGTTCAAATCCCGTCACAATCGCCACATTTAAAAAATAATCGGCTATGAGAATTGATTGTTTTGACGAACATCCGTTACTCTCGTAGCCGATTATTAGCATAAAATTCCGTTAATATATTATTCTATTTCAATAAATTGATAAAATTTATTTCAGAACAACCAATTAAACTAAGGTTAATTATGCTAAATAAAAGTCAAGAATTAAAAATACCTGTAGGATATTTATATAGAATAAACAACATGATTAACGGTAAAAGTTATGTTGGCCGCCGAAACCTATCCCTTGATAAAAGTTGGCGTCAGTATATGGGAAGCGGTAAGTTAATAAAGCAAGCGATTAGTCTTTATGGTGTAGAAAATTTTACTAAAGAATTTCTTGGTTATTACTTTGATTCTAAAAGCTTAAGTGAAGCGGAGGAATCTCTCATTAAAAGCGAGTGGGCTTCTGGACATTGTGAGTATAATATTGGCCTTACTCCAGAACCTGATACTGTGCGGAAAATGACGGAGGAAAGATTAATTGTGCGGTCAAGAAAAATCTCCGAAGCTACTAAGGAAAGATTTGGTAAAACTCCTGATAGCAATCCTTTTTATCAAAAATCTTTACAATTAAAGAAAGAGTATGAATTGTTTAAAGAACAATATGAGAAGGTCATTTTAACGGCTTTTGATGCTGAGCCCAATGCTACTAAAATTGCGGTGGATAATAATTTTTCAAAAACATGGGTGATTAGAATTTTAAAGGAGAATAATCGAGAGTTGCAAGCGAGAAATGTTGAAGGATATATTACTTCACAAGAAACGCGCAGGAAACAATCTGAAGTAAACATTATCAACATAATTAAAGCTAACCCTAAAACTTATCCTGCTACCAACACCATTAAAGAAAATATTGAACTATATTATAGACTCAAAACTAAAATTTGCTCATATAGAGATTGCTCAAAAGAGTTTATATTTTATAGGGAAAGTCAAAGGTATTGTTCTAAAGAGTGCGGTAATAAAGCCAGTGCCCATTTACGAAAACTTACTAACAATTTAACTTATGAAACTTTATATGAATTATATATTAAACAGAGTTTAAGTATAAGAAAAATTTCGGAAATAACAGGAGTAGGTAGAAGCTCTATTCACCGAAGACTTAAAGAATTTGAAATTAATAAAATTATGAAAAATAAATAAATATAATAAAACTTATAAAGGTTGCTGGAACATTGTTATTAATTTCCAGCAACCTTTCAGTGAGCACTTGTACGAATCACATACTATTAATCTTATGAAAAATCAACGCCAAGCTCTATCAATTTTCTTGTCAATGCCTTATGGTCTTTTAGGTTAAGAGTTATCGGCATTTTAAATGCACCACCGCGGAGGGGTTTACGGGGCATATCATAATCTTGGGATATCTCCCCCATTAACTCCTTAACCTTTGCATAATCCTTTTTATCAACATTATAGACGTGGTGCACTGGAGCGTAATTTTCATTATAGTAGTCAACAGTGTCAGCTAATTTTTTAAGGGGCTTGTAATCCCCTGAAAGAGTAATAGTGTGGTTAAAGCCCTTCCTAGTTCTCATATACTCTATATTTTCGCCGGCCGCCTTCGCCTGAATTATTTGCTTTTCAACGGCGTCCACCATCTCCCGGCTTCCACTAAATTTACCATCAACAATCTCATTGTCTGGAACATTCGTAAGATGCTTTTTATTATTCTTTTCAAACTCACTCGCTAATTTATTAACTCTTGCGAGAAAATCTGCATCCTTTTCATCTTTTTTAAGTTTCTCTTTATCATTTCTCTCATTCATCATATCATTGAGCAACTGAACATTTTGTTTAAGTCTTTCCTCCACGCTGAACTCTTCACCTCCCTTTTTCATGCTATTGAAGGTTTTATTTTCGTTTTTAGCATTTTCTTCAATGTACTTGACTGTTTCCTGAATGGTGTTGAAGTGTGGTGTCTCTTCACCAAGTGGACAGGGCTTCACTGTTGCAGTGCAGCGCGCTGGAACGCCACTTTTACTCACATGGTATTTCATGAATAACTCCTTTAAATAACTATTAAAAGTATTTTCTATATTTTTTCTAGGGATTGAAAAAATTTTAAAATTATTATATAATGAACTTATGAATACTATTAAAAAGACTCTAGTAAGTGGCCTAGCGGCCTCCGCTCTATTCACTATGAGCGCTTGTGGAGCTCAGGATGATGAACCTGCAACCAAGGGTAGTAATTCTAAAAACACCACAGTTCATGTGAACACTGATCCTAAAAAGGGGTGGGTGAAGGTTTTCGGGGAGAAGGCTAATATTAAGCGTTGTGATGGTCCAAATCTTGTTTATCGTTTGACTTGGGATAGCGGCTACGGAACCAATTATTCACAAAGTGTTGTCTCCAATGCTAAAGAGTGCATTCGCTGATAGCCAACTATTAAAAAACTAATATAATAGTTGAATATTTTAATGCTTAGAATCGAATTCTAATAGCGCCCGCTATAACCTTTTAAACTCATGGGCTATAGCGGGCGTTATTCATATGCTAGAGCACACTTACTGCGAAAACCCTATACTCGATACATATTACAGTGGAACAGCTTTTGAATAGATTTTACTTGAACTACAGTATTTGTTAACATTACTTTATTAGATTTTAAAGACTAAAAATCATGGTAGATTTTATTATTGAGACAGTCAATAATGGATGAAGAATGAATATGAATAGTTTAGCGGTGGATTTAATAATATTTTAAAGGAGAGTAAAAATGGATCGTAATCTTAAACAGATCAATGAGAACAAGAAAAGACTCTTAAGGGAGCTGGTAGAGTATCGAAAAGGTGAGGGATTAACTATAGATAAAATTTCTAACATGACCGGTTGGAAACCTGAGGTGGTTGAAAAGTTTGAAGAGGGCGCATTTGATGGAGATACAATGGAGCGTAACATTGTGGAGTACGCTTTAGCAATTGGCGTCACCATCGATTACTCCTTCACTCCTTTTCAAAAGTGATGTGTTATAAACTGTATATAATATAAAGATTTTACTTACTGAAAGGCGGTCAACCATTTTTAGGTTGACCGCCTTTGTTAGAATAATTCTAAAATAAATTTACTCTTAAAAATCAGCTATTGAATTTATTAAAATCAACTATATAGCCACCATTATAGTAAATCGATGTGGATGAAATGGGATATTTCCCATCGACATCCTTGCCTAAAAAGTCATGGACTTCACCACTTGTATACTCCCCCTGAAACAATATCCTCCTTGGAGTAAGTGATGAAATATTAATAGGAAGCGTTAAACTTCCATTAATCGCCATAATAATATTAACCTGTAAACTTCTCGCCATACTTACTATTTTTTGCAATTCTTCACTATTCATTATTTCATGGTCACAATTAATTACGATAAAATCTTTCCTAGGATCATAGCCTCCTTGTCTTTCAACAGTTTTAATATGATCGGGCCATAAAACAAGAGTATTCTTTAACTCTTCCAAGGAATTAATAGTTCGGAGGAAGACAGTTTTATTATAATGGTCAAAGTGCTTTCTAATTTTATGAGTAAGATAATCAACATCTTTTTCACTATTGATTTTTACTAGTATATTACTGTGTTCAATATAATCCCAAGTGATCAATTGCTCTCTATTTCTTGTGAATCCTAAATTAATTTTCTCAATCTTTCTGCTCATGATGAACTTGCTATTTTTTATAGCTTTAAGCTTTTGGCAGTTAAGGTGATTCGCAAAAGCCTTCTTATAATTTAGCATTATCTCATCAGTGAGTATAATTTGATAGCTTTCGAAAATATCATCATAAATTTCATTATAATAATTTTTAAAGTTTTCAACCACTCCGTAAATGAGTGGAAGGCCATCATTTGGAGTAGGGGAAAGAATTCCAATGAATTTTTCTTTCCCTAGCTCATGAACTAACTCTGTGAAAAATCTTTCATTAACCTTAAAGAATAACGGGTCGATGAATATTTTCTCCACTTCAGAGAATAAAATATTAAGATATTTTTCATCGAGATTAATAAAATTATTTAAATTATAAAATTTTATCACTTCAAAGTTATCCATGAGAGTTCTATATGAAAGAGAGTAAGTGGAATATTCCTCATCCTCTAAGGAGCTTATATATCTTTTATTTGCATCGCTATTAAAGTCAAAGTAAATTACCTTTTCTTTACTCCTTGTTATATTTTGGTCAATATTTTTAATATTATTCACAATATTATTATAGAGTAATTGTAAGTCGGGAGCTTCAGGAATATTCACCGGAGGCAAAACATCTGTGGGAGCGTCACTCCCCTCACCACTTTTAGAATTGTTTTTTAACTCTTCAAGTATTCTAAGACTTGAAGTATAATTAACATCTAGTTTATACTTTTCATTAAGTATTTTTTGAAGCTTTACAGCCTCTTTCTTTAAACCATTACTAGTCATTTTTATTTTCCTTAAAAGTCTAAAACTTCATCATCCTCGGCATAACAAAGTCTTTTCAAAGAAAAATTATTGTTATACGTTTTATTATTTCACCATAATTCAATATTATTTACTCTGTCTGTGAAGTGAGGCCGAGGCTCACTCCAAAGAGGAGGCGGGTGTGAAAACCGCTTAAAAATAATATAACATACTTTTATTAAAAGTAAAAACAATTGACTTGAAAGGTATAATTTGTTATTATTAAAAATAACATTAATGGAAGATTAGGAAAATATTATGATAATGCTAATACTTTTACTCATTGAAAGCTTTTTCATATATAAAACTGTTAGAGCATCAAAGCGACAAAAGGCGGTGGGAGCTTATAATGGAATAGGCTCCTTCGAATGGTGGATGATACTTTCGGCTATGTTTGGAGTTGCTATACTTGTTGGAGTTTGTGAAAGATATTTATCCAACGTATTAATACCTCTAGCCATACTCACCACCATTTTAGGTGGAGTTGCGGCGACGGTCTCCATACGGGAAATCATAAAGAGCAATTCACGATAACTAATGCCATTAATGATATCTTTTCATAAAAATTTACTCACTATATAGATATAAATATTGAATTATTATAGCTTTGGAGTTTTTAGGAATGAGTAAATTTCACATTAATCCTGATACTGGTAGGGTGAATGCCTGCACCGCTAAGTATCATTGTCCGATAGGCAGGGATTTTCCCCACTTTGACTCGAAAGCTGATGCGGAAAAATACATTGAAAATTTTGAGAAAGCCCATAACTCAACTTTTACTAAAATGTTGAAAAAGTTCACCCCCTCCACCAGCCATGTTAAGAGTAAAGAGGAGATGGAGGAGCTAGTGAGGGAGTATTACTCTGATCTTGATGAGAGACGGTACCGCGCGCTAGGCGGCCCTGAGAACATTGACATTCATACATATTACGGTGGCCAAAACGCTGTTATACAGCTATCCAATGATGGTAACATAGCCTTTATCAAGGGGTGTTGCACCATTTGGGCGTTCGAGGCTCATAGACAGACTGGATTACCGATAGTAGCCTTTTCAAGTGATGGAAAAACACTGGGTGGTGGCGATTGGACGGGACATGTTGCCATTACGATTGGGGAGAACAGTTATTTTGATGCCGCCGGAGTTAGCGGTGGAGATAATATTTTAAGCGACTTTGATAAGAGGTATAAAATTAGTAAAACGCCAACTGACGTCACTTTTGATGAGTTGAAAAGCGCCATAAAAATTAAAACACTAACCAATAAGAATAGTGATGAATTGGGGCGTGCAGCGCTAGCCTATAAGGTCAATAATTTGCTAAAAGAGTATGAATTAATTTAAAAATTCTTAATAATCATTCGCTACATTAATGTTGTAACTAATAGGCTTTTATAAACTTGCTTAAATAGCTAACTCGATATATTTAAAAATTATTTCATTCTAAACAGTTATAGCAGGAGCAATTTGTCAAATAATTGCAGATGATATAGAATTTTATTAATAGTAGTTCAGGTAAAATATATGATACGGAAGTGTTGCAATGAATGGTAAAATATTTAAAAACTTAATAATTTTTTCCATCGGGATGATTTTATGCAGCGTCGCACTAATGGTTTTTGGAGGGGGTAATGTTAATGGGGTTAATGGGTATTCGACTAATTCGAATAGAAGTAATAATAATAGGAAATTACCTGTGGGAGAGGGAGCTCCCTCTCCCACAGGTAATTATGATGCACAAAAAGCGCAGGAGGAGAGGGTTAAGAACATTAAAAATGACAAGGTGGCTGATGAGTGGCGTTTCGTTAAGGATGCTTCGAAGGATGTGACTATTAATAATAAGAGTAATAATAAAAATTTGTCCTGTTATGATATAGCGCTTGATAATAAAAATTGGATTCCCGGTGGCTGGACTTTAAATTGCGTTGATGAGCTCAATTCAAAGGACACCGTTAATAACGAGACTGCTGGATTAACATATTCGGATACTAAAACTATCTATATTCTTAATAAATATTCTAATTATTCTATACTTTCAGTAATGATTCATGAGATAGCTCATGCATATGATTTCACATATTTTAATGATAATGATAGAGCTGGAATAGCTGTGGCGCTACATCAAAAGCCTGAAGATTTTTATTCTAATAATTATCAAAAGGCACCGTATGAAGAGTGGGCAAGGGGATATTCATACTGTTATACTAACACTGAGGTAGACCCGATAAAATATCCTAGAATTGATTGTGATATAGTTAATAAATATGTAAAAGATGTGTATAAAAGACTTGGAGTTAATATTTCTTATCGGCAAGGTTATAACCCACTCGTACCCTTGAATAATAGAGGCAGCCTCCCTAAAATTCCATATTTGAAATGATGTTTATTTTTATCAATTTTGACAATTATTAAAAAATATGTTAAAGTATACTTATTAATAAATAAAAAGTGTTGATGAAAATTTAGCTAACTTTTAAAAAGGTTAATAAATTTATTCCCGAGTGCTACATTGGTGTTGGCGGCGAGGTTTTGGTCCTCGTATGAGAAATCTATGTAGGTTCGATTCCTACCTCGGGAGCTTTGATTTTTAGGCTGAATATTTATGTCATATGAGTAAGCTCCATTGTTTTAGTTTGCCGGGGCTTTGAAAAGTGACTCATGACCTTCGGGTATTAAAAAAGGCGTAAAAATATTTGTGTTGAACACTAAAAATTGCATTCCCCCATCGTATAGTGGTTAGTACGTTCGGCTCTGACCCGAAAGGCCTCGGTTCGACTCCCTGTGGGGGAGCTTTAAATCTTTTATAGCGTGATTTCTTAAGAAATCACGCTATAAAAGTATGTAACATTATAAAAATATTAAAATTTTATTTTTTATTTTTGTCCTCTCCGTCTTTGTTCTTTAGTTATATATTTAGGAAGGTTTTCACCCTCGGGAGTAATTTTAATAACATGTTTTTTTAGTGCCCTATCACTCACTCCAATTATCTTTCCAGCTTTAACATAACCATTATCTTCAATCAGTTTTTTTAATTCATCAAAATCTGGATAATTATTTCCATATCTATTAGCCCTTTTAATTCTTATTTCTTCAAGTCTATTTTCATTGCAATCCTCACATAATTTATGGCGCTTATTAATTATTACTTCAATATTGCAATTGATGCAAATATTATTTTTAATAATCTTTTGATTCGCCTTATTATACTCAATATAGGTACCATCATTAACTGCTTCATCCCTTAATCGTTTTACATTACGGCCAGCAAAAGTCTCAGTTTGTGAATGACAGTTTGGACAAATTAAACGTAGATTTTCTAATCTATTATCGGTGTTATCACCATTAATATGATCTAATTGTAAAGTAATTTTTTTATTTACCCATAATAAATCACTTTCTATATTTAATGGACATCCATCGATTGAACATTTATTTTCTATACCTAAATCAAGCATTCTATTTTTTAACATTCGTCTGTTTCTTATAGAATTTAATATAAAATAATCCTCATCCTTAATATGATTACTATTACTAGCTTTTTCGTGAATTGCTTTGAACAGTGGCATTTTTAATCCATAACTTGCAATTTTCACTTTAGCTTTTTTGTATTTTCCATAATCGAGATATTCTGAATTAATATTTTTATAGAATTCTCTTAAAGTTTTACTATTATTTACTGCATTCAAAAGTATTTCTTTAGTAAGACTGTTTTCATATGTATTGAATTTTAAATCTAGGTTTTTCAACCTTTGATTAAGGTTTCTAGATGCTCTCTCAATTCCAAAACTTTTTAATAATTCTGTTTTATTTGAAAAATTTTTTGAAAGTTTAATTAATTCCTCATCCGTCAGGTTGAGTTCTTTACTCTTTTTTGTTGATCCAGTTGCTGCGCAAGCTCTAGAGCAATATCTTCCCGAAGCGTAAGAGTAATTGTTCTCTTTTCCACAATACTCGCATACTCCAGCACTTATCTTGCCACTCACCACTCCAGCGAACAATAATTTAGCCAGATCACTTTCCTTTAACTTGTAAGCCTCGCAAAGCATTCTTACTGAATAACCCTTTAAATAATCTTCAATAACCTTCGCAAATAACTCATTCTTCACATTATTTTCCATAACCATAACTCCAATCCTATACAAGAATTATACCAAAACTCCCCAGAATCACAAAGAATTTAAAGGATTATACACTATTTTTAAAAAATCTTTAAAAATTTTGATATTATTCATATGTGGTCAGCATGATGGTGAGATTCTCAAATGAATCACCTCCTTGTAAAAGGGGTTACTAAAAAAATTAGTAACCCCTTTCTATTATTATGGATTATATAGATAATTAAAATAATCATAAAAATAGGAGTTAAAGGTGAAGTATCATATAAGTAAAGCGGGTAATCCCACACAATGCAAAGCCACCAAAAAAGGCTGCCCACTCGGAGCTGATGCCCCCCATTTTGATAGCAAAGATGATGCTCAAAAATATATTGAAGATAATGAAAAGGCTAGCAACAAAACTTTTAATAGTTTAAGTAAAAATTCCACTGTAAACTACACTCACGATAAAAAATTCAAAACTTTTGGGGCAGGCAAGTTCAGAAGGCTCACCACTCCCCATGGCAAGGATTGGGATGAGTCCCTAACTGTTGAGTATCGAAAATGCGAAAATTCTCCAGAACAATACTTTGATGATGATAAGTGGTCTGATAAGCTTACTGATCATGAGGAGGTTGCGGTTAATGGCGAAATCATTGGTTACATTGCTTTAAAAACTCCACAGAGGGGAACTGCCGATTACAAGGTTTATGTTTTTGAAACATTAGAACAGGCTAATGATCCCCATGCTAGAATAATTAACGCCACCTACGGAACACGAAAATCAACAATTGGGGATCTTATTAAACATCACCAAGACTATGTTCAACAATCAATAGACGTTGATAATCCTAAAAAATATTTTACCAGCTTCAAAAATGGTGAGGTAACCTCCAAAAAGATTGATGATAATACGAGCATTATTATTGAAGAGAATAAATATAGTGATTCACGCACCTATCGTAATGTTTTTCTTATCAAGGGAGGTAAAGCGGTTAGTTATATTAAGATGAGTGATCAAAAGTTTTTAGGTTTTAATGGGGAAATGGAGCGCCAAACCGTGCGCTGCGATGTTGAAACAAGAAATAGTGAACGCCGTAAGGGTTATGCAAAAGAATTATCAACCATCATTGAAAAAGAATACGATACGAAACTTCAGAGCGGTGGTACTTTTACTCCACTAGGCTTTGCCGCTTTTGGTAAAAATGAGCACCGAACAATTGACCAAATAGGTATGGATTGGAATGGTGCAAATGTTTCACAGATGAATTTTGTGAGGGATTGGGATCAACTTCGTCTTGGATAATGTTTTACCATCTATTAAACAAGGATATTTTAAATTTTTAGTGGCTATTTTTGAGCTCCAGCCACCACTCTATAGGTATGTTGTCCTCAACTTTAAAGTTTTCCACCAAATCTAAATAAACACTTAATTTTCCATAAGGATCACTATCCTTCATGGCAGCAATCATCGGGTCTCCACCGCTCGTGATATCGTTAGAATAATACTTTATAAATATTTTAGCGAACTCCTCACCCCTTTCCAAAGCCCTATGAATAATATAATTATTGTAAAGGGGTCCGTAGGGGGTAGAATCATAAAGGTAAATGGAAAGTTCCTCACCCCCCTTAAACTTTTCTATGTCATTGTAAAAGCTCCATTGAAACATTTTATAAAATTTAGCAGTATCTAAGGTCGATAAAAAATTGATCATTCTAGTAAATTGGCCATGTCTACTGTTATTTTTTACTAAAATAAGATTCATTAATAGAGTCATAGTCTTATCGCTATCAATGATCTTGTCTAGAATTGGTGAGTACTCTTCCAGCATATTATTATTTTTACTAAACTCTTGTGTGAGAGGATCGCTGAAGACGTTTCCCCCAAAAGATTCACTTCCAGTTACATCATTCATTCTTTTAATACTGTTAACGGGATGAACAGTAATGTTATTCGGTGGGAAGGAGTCAAATTTTAATAGCTCGAAGGTGTCATCATTTTGATATAGTGCCAGACACTCATTGATGTAAATTACCCTATTAATATCATTGTACCCTTCACTATTACCATCAGTTATTTTAAACCTAATCACATCTGTGTTATACTCATTCTTAAAGTTTCGGGAAGTATATTCTCTAAGATTTTCATCAAAATTCTTGTATATTTCTTTGAAGGCTTTACTAAATTCCTCGAGCGCATATTCGTCATCCTCAAAGATTCTTCCTTTGTTTTTGATAAACACCGAATTACTGTCCACCCCATACTCAAGGGCACTTTCACCCACTCCAATAAAAATATTATTGAGCATTAATTTTAAGAGGATTTTCTCATAATAAGTTATTTTATCATGGGAGAGTTTCTCAAAGAGACTGTTGAGGGTAGTTATGGCCGAAAAACTCTCACTTAGGGTATTCTTGATGAATATTTCATGGTACTTTTTATAGTCAATTTCAAGATCTTTGAACATTCATCCTCCTAATTCTCTATTTTTTGTTAATATAATGTTGATAGCAGTGTTCCAAGTGTAACAATACCTTTAACAGTGGTGGCGCTCCTCGCCTGATCTCCCAAATCCATCCTTAACAATTGTGTTCGAAGCCTTTTAAGTGCGGGAAGATTATCATTGTCATAATTTTCATCAAAGCCTTCTAGCTTTCCCCCGTTAAGCTCCACCTGCCACTCAAGAGGCATAGTTAGCCGCCAATTCACACTATAGTCGGCTTCAAGTTCAAGCAATAGTTTATCATTATAAAAGAGGGAGTCGTCTTGAGCATTACATAGCTTACATAACTCATGCACTGTGAATATTTTTGTTAACCTATAAAATCTATAATCACTTACTGACTTCCAATAATTGTAGAGGTACTGAGGAGTGGCGCCATAATCTTTGATTTCATTGAAATTAGCATTGCACCAATCGCTAAGTATGGTGTTGACCTCAGCCCCATATTTTTCAATGGTATTGAGTACATTGTAAAGTTTAGCAAAATATAATTGATTCAAGAGTGTTTCGGAAGAGTTTTTAGCAATCTCATCCCCATAGGCTTCAGTAGCCTCCAATGTTAATCTTTCAAAAAGTGAGCTATTAATTTCAATAAACTTGTCTAAATACTCTCCAGTAGAATGGACGTTTTTTGCTTCTAATCGACTGTTAATATTATTATTGTCCAATAGTCTTATTGTGAGTAATAATTCTACTCTAGAGTAATTTTCAAAAATATTTATGAGGTCAGCCTCCTCTTCACCGTTTAGTGTAAGAAATATATGTTGTAGATTATTATTAATATTCCTTAGTAATGTTGTTTGTTCATTGCTCTCCCGATAATTTCTGAGTAGCATGAGGTTGCGGACGAAGCGTGTGATTTCACTATTCGTCACACGATAATTTTTAAGCTCTCCACCACCGTTGAAAAGATACATTAGTATTCTAGCATGGGGTAGCTCATGAGCGTAATTGGTGAAGGCTTTTAGAAGTGTTTCATTTGGGAGTCTATCAATTGTCACATCACATAGGGCGAGCAACGCAATATCAAAGCTATCGTACTTATTTTTTAAAGAGTCAGTCATGATTTTTAATACCCCATATTTTTATTGTGTGAAATTATTATATATTTTTTATGTTGTGGCGTCAACTTTTAAATTGCCCGGTTACCGTCTAAAATGTCGCCACTGTGGGTTATATCAAGAATTGGGTTTTCTTTAAAAGGATTCTCTAGACACTGAAAAACACCGTCTATAATTATTAATTAAGTAAACTGATAAACGGTGTAAATAGAACTGCGATTTAAACGTTATGAAAATGAATTAAAAAAAGTCCCTGGCTATAATGCTATTAAATATTGTCAACTCACCTGATGATCGCCCGAAATAGCTCTTTGCAGCCCCATATAATTAACTTGTTGATATGACCAGTTTGATAGTCCAGGTATTTGATAACATGAGCGCGACCAGGTTACAACTCCACCTTTACTTTTTATTGTTGATTTTACTCCATTTAGATATTTATTACACTCGCCAGAATTTTTATAAACTGCGGAGTAATGGGTGTATGCATGAAAGCTTATCGCTTTAGCCTCAGGTGCTGTTGCGGCAAGCGTTACTCCCCCAGCTCCCATAGCGGTGGCTGCTAACATTAAAGTTCCTGCACCCTTCCTAAAAATATTCTTCATGGTAGAACTCCTATGATAAAATTTGAATATTAAATTAACTTAATGCATAAAAATATCAGAAATAAGGTGGATGAATTTTATCCAAACATTAATGTTATGTACTTTCTTGATGAGCTTAAAATTCTTTTTACCTCTATTATTAATTTAAGGTTAAAAAGAAAATCCCCCGTGTGAGAGCATTTTAAAAGAATTCACCACTCATATTCATTGACTTTACCTAACATTTAATGTAGAATGAACATATGGATGAAAACAATGACCTACTAAATGAAGTTTACGACTATCGCATGGCCTACAACGCCATGATTTTTAACCAATTTCACCGTGATGGGCTCTATGAAGTTCACAAGTCACTTCGCCATGCAGACGGTGAACTCTGCTTCGGTGGAGGATGGTTTGTCGTGGTGGCTGAGCTACCCACTGGACAGGTGACCAACCACTATCCCATTGAATCATGGGAATACTTCAAGGTTGAGGAGCGGGAGAAGGCCGCAGCCTACGATGGCCACACCCCACAGGAGGCGCTATCACGGTTAAAGAACTTCATTATTGAATGCATGTGATGAGTAAAAGATTCATAAATAATATTTTTACAATTTCAATATATAATAATTAACAATTTTTTAAAAACACATATAATATCCTACTTATTCAACTATTTAATGGTGTCTGGTGAAAACCCAGGCGAGGTATACAATGACAAAACTTTACCCTGATTTGTTTGAAATTTTGAGTAAAGCTGCAAAGAATGAATGTAAGAATGACAATGAGGAATACTTTAAAACACTATTCATCAATGATGCTTTGAATAGTGAAGAAAAGAGTTTTTACCAAAAGGTCGCCTCTTGCTATTTTTGGAATCATTATGTCACCACCCATGTGGAGGAAGTTTATGAAATTCTCATTGAACTCATTGGTGGTGTAGAACTCAATGAGCTAAAGCAAGTTAAATCCTTCCTAAAAAATTACGTTTATTATGAACAGTATGGTTTCCAGACCATTAATGAAATTCTTTCTCCACTAATGGGTGAGGGAGAGTGGGAAAAATCGTGGACTACAAGGATGAAATTGACCGATTAAGGTGTCTGCAGGATGGGAGCTCCACTCCAGAAGCTGAATTCTATAGGGAGAGAAATCGTAGACTCCGTGATAAACTTTCATAAATTTACTTGTAGATTTTTTAAGTTTATTGACATTCAAGCAGCCATATGTTATTATTATCCGTTGTTGAAAAACATATACGCCTGATGCTTGATTGGCTTCAATTTGGCCGGGTACAAACCGGCACACAGTTTTGGGCCCATTCACCACCCTGAGTGGCCACGATGGCTGGTGATAATTATAACACTGTTGAAAGTTCGATTCTTTCCAGGCGTGCTCTAATATTTACCCACCATGAATTTTCTATTTTCGAGAGGAATGGCCGATGAATGCTAACTATAGTGAGGAAAGTTACCGTGAAGAGGCTGAAAGAGCGGTTGCAAACTCCACCCATGAGTACACTGATGCCGCTTTCGAAAAGCTATTCCTTAATGCTTACTTCGAAGTCAGGGACGAGCTAGATGATGTTGATGATGAAAGCGATGAAGAATATAATATAATTCTTGAGGCATATATGGCGGAGATTTACAATTTTGAATCTCTACTATCATTGGTCTATCCTAAGGAATGACATTAAAATAAGAAATTTTACTTACTGGTTAAATTGTAATATAATTTAACCAGTAAGTATTATATAGGGAAATAGGAGTTACAAATGGCTAAGAATGGGAAAAAGCCTAAGAATTTGAAGGACTCTAAAAAAAATAAGAAGAACAAGGGTTCTTTAAAGTTTCAGAAGAATGGTTTGCTTAAGCGTGAGCGTAAAATGCTTGAAAAGGCAGGAGTGGAGTATTCCCTTAAAATGCAGGGTGATAAGCGTGAAATGCATTGGCAGAAGCAATTCTTGAAAAACGGCTTTGATGTAAGGGACACTTGGAATCTTGATGTGACCATGCTTGAACTCCTTTTGGAAAGACTTTGGATGTATCGTGAGATTTCTATAGTTGACCTAACCTACCATAAGGTTAAGGTGGGGAAGCGTGAGGTTACCATTGAAACTGCCATCGATGATCTTATTGAAGACTTACAGAGGCTTCTTGGAGAGTTGGATAAGTATAGCGCTGATTCAAAGGTTCTTAAAGAATATGGTAAGATTCAGCGTAGAGTGTGGCGAACCTGGGGTGTTATTGCTCCCTATGTGTGGTGGTGAACTTAACCTTATTAGAATTGCCATAGTTTAATAGATTTATAATTATTTTAAAATGAATGGAGTATTTTTAATGTTTAAACTTGAAAAAACTGGCTGGACCACTGATGATATGGCGACTGCTAAGTCCCGCATCATAATTCTTCCCCAACCTCGTCCACTTGATGAACTTATAGTACATATGCTTGCTAATTCATGTGGTGGTAGCAATTATCGGGTTAAGGATGGTGTTATTAAGCATATGGAGGCCGATGATGGGGCGACGGATTATATGGCGTGGCGTCGGGAGTGGGTGGATGAGAAGGGGTGGATTGACGGGATCCTCTATCACTTCACTAACTCACACAATGACCCTGCAATTCTTGTTAGTTTTAAGTGGAGCGAAGATGAGGATTCCCCTGAGCTCCTCGGTGGTGAGGTCATCGGTTACGGTTTTAACTACTGCTAATTTTTTTAATTATTTTAAAGGATGAATGTCATGAATAGTAATGGGACTGGCGCCTTTATAATTATTTTGTTTAATTTTTGACATTTTTGAAAATATTTGTTATAGTATACTTATAAATGAAAAAACGTTCCTGGGGACGTGGCGCAATTGGTAGCGCAGGACCTTTGCAAGGTCAAGGTTGAGAGTTCGATTCTCTTCGTCTCCACTTTTACAATTAAATAATGAAACTTTTTACATTATGGTTTTAGTTTTAAGAATTTTGTAAACTATAAAAACCATTGATCGTAAAAGAACTAACGGGATATGGGCCAGCGGCTAGGCCGCCCGCTTTGGTTTGGTTTTGTTCAGCTTACCAAAGGCTGTTCGGTTAGCTTTAAGCATTAATTAATTTTTACTTAAGGTTTTCCGAGCGGGACACTTCGTGGGTTCGAGTCCCACTATCCCGACTAAATATCATTTATTAAAAATGATATTAAACTTTTTAATCGGTTAACCAGGATATATTTTGACGAATTTCTCCTTTTTATGGTTAACCGATTATTAGTATATTCTTTTAATAATTTTCATTTTTTATAAAATTCACTATTTTATTGGTAATATATTTAAGTCAAAATATATTAAAAAAGAATAGGAAAAATATTAAATGAACATAAAAGAAAATGAAGAATTACTACATAAAATGCTAAAGTACGATGAGATTAATCTTAAAAATGTAAAAATTTATTCAACAAGTGAAAATGAACTCGACCCCTACAATAATAGTGAAGCACAACAATCATACGGCTATGTTTATGAAATAGTGAATAATATTAACGGAAAGACATACATTGGTTGCCGTAAACTTTCAAAAGATAACGGTGATTGGCATAAATATTACGGTAGCGGGAAAAATATTATAAAGGCCATTGAAAAATACGGTAGGGAAAATTTTAGTAAAAAATTAGTCTGTTACGCAACAGATGAAAGAACTCTATTCAAATTGGAGTGGACCATCATTCGCACGGCGAAAAGAAATGAGAGTGGAGCACAATATAATATATTCAATGGAGCAGGGGCGGGAGGAGATACTTTTAAATATTTAAAAGAGGAAGAGTTAAAAGCAATTCGTAAAAAACAAAGCGAGGGGCTTAAAAAGGCGTATTCTGAAGGACGAATAATAAATGGTCGTTCTGAGACTGCAAAGAATAAGTAAAAGACTCTATGGGATGAATTCAGCATTGAAATTATTGATGAATATTTACGAATTGGCTCAATGGATAAAATTAATCGACATGGCATTTCACGAAAAATACTTCGACAATTCTTAGATGAAAATGGAATTAAAATAAATTCGCAAAATATTAGTAGTGAGATAAGCGCTGAGGCAAAAATATTGCGGAGCACAAAAATAAAAGAATATTATCGGGATGTCTCTCACATAGATAAAAATCGCTATAACTGTATCATATGTTTTAATAGCTTTTTCTCAAAAAAGGCTGGAGTGAAATATTGCTCAAATTGTTCACAAAATAATAATAGAAATAAAGTGATCAATTTGCAGCGCTATCATAATGAACTGAATGACACATATATTTTTACCAATGAATGCATCGCCTGCCATAATTTCTTTGAAACATTTAACTATTGTGACTATAAATGTGAAAATTGTTTTAAGATAAGAGCTAAAACAAAGCTACAGGGGAACGTTTTTAATTATGATAGTCTTTATGAACTTTATGTGGAGAAAGGAATGCATGTTAACGATATTGCGGAGTATTATGAATGCAAGTATCGCACGATTTACAATGCTCTAAAAAATTATGGAATCGACCTAAAAGACCCAAAAAGGCAAATAAAACTAAACTCTAAATCCAAATAATTTTACTAATTATGATAGATATAATATAATAATTACGAAACATAGGGAAGGATACATCATAAATACTAAAGAATTAGAAGAACTACTTAAAAGCATGACACCATTAAGTGAGGACACCCGTAAGCTCATGGATGACATGGATGAAAACAGTCATAAAAGAGATGAAAACTTAAAAAATACATTTAAGAGTCGCAGTTAAAACCGAAGTTAAAATGGAGAATTATTCGGCTTAATCCAAATAATGATAAAAATAAAAAAATAGTTAATGTGCTGATCAAGGATTTTATTATTTTTTAAACGCCGTTTGCCAACTCGAACACCGCCCAACTTTCCCACAACACCCCACCCACAAACAAACACTTAAACTCTATAAAAATATACTATTAAAAACTCTAAAAACCGATTCTCATAGAGGCCGTCTATACTGTAACTATATTTATGATTATAGACGGTATTTTTTATTGTCTATAGCATATATTTACAGAATTACTGTTTCTTGATATGTGTTACAGGAAACAGTCCTCTGCAGTATTTTTACCAACAGGAATTGCTTTTTAGCGCAATTCCTGTTATGTTATTAACATTAATATTTTTTAAATAATTGGAGCATTTATGAGTGATTATTCAATGGATAAGTATTGGGATAATGATGTGCATTGGAGCGATAAGGCGGGCAGAGACCTTGAAGTCTCTTATAATTCTACTGAAATTAAAGGACGAGCCCGTGAAGATATAGCAGTAAATTTAGTCGGTTTATTGTTCGCTAATACTATAATTAGTTTTATAATTACCGCTATTATTAGTGTCATTACATTCGGAGGACAGCATGAAGTAGGACTTATTGATTTATATATTGGTCTTGCAATTTTTATCCCCATCGCTCTATTATTAATCGGGGGAAGTGAAATACTTTTAAGATTAAATATTATTAAAGAGGGAATCTTCTCTTATTCATCTAGTCCTAAAAATATCAAATATTTTAAAACTGATGATAGTCTTACACGAAAGCAGGTGGAGCAAATTGCTGAGGAGTTAAATACTTTTAAGGCTAATGATAACCGAGTTGAGTATGAAAAGATTCTTAATAAGGTTATGGATAAAGATGATGAAATTCAATCCACCATTAGAAAAAATAATGAAAAGTTAAGGCTTGAGAGGGATAAAAAGAATCTTATTGAAAAAATGGATAACCCCTATCTTAATGAAAGTTATTATACCATTAAACTTGGTGCGCTAACTGAAGAATTTATAAATTTAAACAAAGAAAGTGAACTTAGTGAGAGTGAAGTTGAAAAGTTTAGAGGACTGCTGGTGGAGGTTAATGCATTGATAGAGGGGGAGCTGGCTAAGGATGCGAAGAATAAGATTGCTCTCGATTGTCAGAAGGAGCTTATCGAAGTTACGAGAAAGTATAATGACATTATGGCAAGGGGTGGCCGTCTTAACTCTGAAGAGTTTAATAGTTATAAGAGTCTTTTAATGACTTGTGAGAATTTACTAAAGGTTAATGTGACGAAGGAGTTGACTGGAGAGTTAGTAAATAGTGCTGAGGTTTCTAACATTTACTTGAAGGATAAATATTCTTATATATCAAAGTAAATAATAATAAAAATAAATAAACGATCAACAATAACACTTTAAAATTCTTAAAAGCGATTCTCATAAACGCCGTCTATAATCATTAAGTAAGTAGTCCTATAGACGGTGTTTTCTTATTTTTAGCAACTTTTACAGTAAACACAGTTTTCGATATAACCCACAGCGGACGCAAAATGCCATATTTTATTCACTATTTAATAGTGCTTACTCTAATTTTTACAAGTGCTCAAGTTTATTATATAATTCTAACAAAAGTATAGGGAGGGGCAGTGACTGACCACTTTAAAATTTTAAAAAAAGATCAACAATTGCAAGAAACGATAGAGAAGGTTAACCAAAATAATCAACAATTGAAAAAATTGGTGGAGGGGGATGAGCATATATTTGACTTCATGAATTTTGCACCTAATTTTAGAGATTTTTCACAGAGCATTCGCCAACAATCAATTAATAATTTTTTAAAAAAATACGATGTTGAGGATTACTTTCAAATTTTCATAGGTAAATTTAGTGGCGCCACATTTCTTAAACCATATACGAAACTTCCCTTCATTGAATTTCTCACCAATCCCAGAATACTTAATAATATACTTGAAGAACACCTTAAAGAGTATTCTGACCCCACCATAACTGGATTCAATATTAGCCATAACATCATCGGGGCTCAGGAGATAACCTCTAAAAAATTAAATAATGATTTTATTAACAATCATTATGAAAAAATTATGAATTTAGAGATAGATGAGGTTAATAATTATAGGTTTAATTGCTATGAAGGTGGCGAAAATGACCAGTATAGATTTTATAAGGAAATTAAAGAATATTTGAGGGCGAAGGGGGTTGGCATTCCGACGATGGGTAACCTTCATGAAGTTTTTAGTCTTTTACTTGATGAATATTCGAAAAACCCCTCCTATGGTGACTACAATGATTTAGAAAATCTCCTCTTTAGCGATATGAAGGCTTTTGCGCTGTTGTATGATTATTTTATGGATGGTGGTGGTATTTTGAAGGTTGCGGAGTTTAGTTTATGTTTAAATGAATTGATGAAGGCTACCGAAGTGCCAGTAACTCTTGGGGGAAATGGTGAGTATATATTTAATATAACTAATTTTGAGTATAATGAAGGTGTGGTCAGAACATTTATTAATAATTATGATGAGCAGATGCCGCTTGAATGGAATGTCGCTTTATTCTTTAAGCTAACGCCGCTCAAGGACACCGTTTAATTATTTCATAATTGACTCATGGTTATAATTGTTATATAATATATTATAAATAATGGAAGGCGTTTCATAATGCTATCGAAAGAACTTAAATCGGTAAAAGTCATTGAGGAATCTCCCCTTGGTGATAAAAATCTTCTAAAGATTGTTGATTATAGTCAACTTGACCTAATAGATGGAAAAGATAAAAAGCATCTTGCCATCACATTCAATAGTGAAGTTGCTTACATTTTAGAGGTTGACAAATACTTTTCTAAACAATATTCTCAGCCCCTAGACTATATGAAGGAGCTTTCTAATTATTTGTATATCGTGTGGTCGAAGAAAGCTCCCAATATTATTTTAACGGGTTTTGTTCCCACCCATGCTGTTATGGAGCCAGTAGAAAATTATGTTTTTACTAACGGTGCACTCTTTGCCAATCGTCAGTATAAGGCACGCCCTCACAATGAAAAGCAGTTAATTGCTGCTAGATTCGTTAAGAAACTTCGTGAAGCTGAAAACATCACAGTTTATAACACAATCACAGGCTAATTCTCCTTTTAACAAATTCCTTTCCTTACTTCCAGACGAGGTCAGTCCAATAATTTTAAGTCAACCTTCGGCATATTATGAAAAACTTATTACAAGCATTAATGTAACCTCACTTGCTAAACTTATTGTAGCTTGCACCTATATTGGCGCGGGAGTAAATGGTGGTGTTATCATCGGGGATATCGATCTTAGCGCCGTCTCAACAATAAAACCCATTAGCTACTTTTTGTTTGACCTACCACTTAATCACGATGAATATGTTAACTATCTCATGGGGCTTAGGGTATGTGATTTGGAGAAAATATTGGGAGGAATTCCAAAATCCGCCAATGCTACCAACGCAATCCAACTGAGTAATAAACTTATTTTTTCAAAAAATAAAAACTCTTCTGTTGAAAAGATTGCGACATATGATAGGAGCACTTGGCTTATTGATGCCACCGATTTATACTCAAACTCTATTAAGTATCAGGCATTAAATTGTGATGGTAAAACAATTAATACTTTTGACTTTTATCGGGATATTTTTAAAAATGATCGAACATTCACACGTAGTAATATGGTGCGCTTGATGAACTTTTACTATAATGGTGAAACCATCAACAGTGATTCACCCAAAATTGTTAATGACCTTTATGAGTCTCTTATTGGGAGTAATGTGAATCATTGGTTCAAGGGGAGCGCCGTAAAGGCTAATTACATTCTTGAACTTCTTGTAGAAAAGGTTGGAGAGGAGGAGGCCATTAAGTTTATCCAGTATTTGTCAAGGTCTCAAGCTCCCATTGGTGAGACAAAGTGGCTAGAGCTTATTGAGAAATTCGAGGAATATGACTACGAGAAATTGCCTGCTGAATGGTTGATAAATCTAATTTAATTTTAACAATTTTAATTACGGGTCATCAAAGTTTACTTTCAGTGTAGTTTTCCGCTTCAAGTCTTTGAATTGTTAAGGTTTTAGAACGAATTTTTAACCTTAACTTTTTCTCATCATTAGTATTACGAGGGGCAGTTGCTATCCTTCGGTGCAACTCTAAAACCTCTTCATATAATTCATTAATATATAATTCCTTCTTATTCATCTTCACTTCACCGCATTTTATATTGTTATCTTTATACTTTATAATATACCAAAAATTTGCACTAACTTTCTTAAAATTATATAATAGCATAAACAAAACATTAGGAGTAATAATGAAAGACAGCAATGATTTTATCGGTCTTATAGCCCTGAAGGACCCCTATGACATTTATGATGCACTCTACACCTTGGTTAGGGACAAGAGGCTCATGGAGTTTTTGGAGGAGAAGGTAGACTTCGGGAGGGGCTCAAGTAAAATCGTAAGGATTCCAGTGATTGGTGGGGATATCACTGTCACCATTGGAAGCTGTGACAATGATAAGGCACTCGCAATGATTTCTATGGAGTACGATAATAGCGGTGATGAAAATTATCCACTGAAGGCCGTTAATAAGATTAATGGTAGAAGCATTGATCAATTTTATGAGCAGTTTCTCGATGATGATGACGAGGTGGAGCTTGTGGAGATGACTGATGAGCTTTTTGATAAGGCTGTTGAAAAAATTATGTGTGAGCATGGTATTAAAGAAAACAATGTTTATCGTGGATTGATTTACTAAAGTTTAAGTATATTTATATTATATTGAATATATTTTAAGGTGCTTAAAAGTGTGGGGACGGGTTTTCACCCGTCCCCACACAGTATTTTCCGCCCTTAGAACTTAATGGCCTTAGCAGTGAACACCCCTCGCTTGTTGATATCATCGGCGATGTTTTCTGCACGTTCCTGAGAGAAAAGAGCCGCGTAGATGTTTCGGTTAGTAGCCGTGCCTTCAGGGGTGAGGCGGCCGAGCAGCTTATCGTTTTCCCGCACGCTTACTGCATAGTGGGTGTGGTCTTCGCCGCTAACATCTCCACACTTCCAAGGACATTCAATCATTGTAAACTCCATCATAAAGGTTAATCATCTTTTTCCTGAACAAGTATATTGTAGGCATAGGTTAACTTTAATGTCAATATTTTATAGATAATATTTTAAATGATCGTCAGCTGATAAGCATAGAGAGTAAAAAATGAGTAAATATCACGTTAATCAGGAGACAGACCGAGCTGGAGTTTGTAGAGCAACTAAGCAGGGATGTCCGCTAGGTAGCGATACCCCCCACTTTGAAAGTAAAGCAGAGGCGGAAAAATTTATCGAAACCTCTGAAGCTACTAAAAATAGCACCTTTAACAATGTTAGTAAAAAGTCTACTACTGTGGGTAAAAATTATGGAGAGGACTTTAAAAACATTAAAATTGAACATAAGAGTAGCTATTTGGGTAAAGAAAGTGTCATGAGGGGTAACACCTTCGGAGAGGTTATAAAAAATATTGAGAAAGATTATGAGCATTATAAAAATTCTCCTAGAATGGATGTTAATGATTTTGCAGCTAAAATTGAGGCCGACGCAGCTACTGAAATTGAGGTCGAGGAGATTGATTATGGTTATAATCCAATAACTTATTCTAAGAATTTTAAATATGACGTTTTAGTAAATAAAAATGATAGAATCATCACTTTGACCACTGAGGATACTGATGGTGAGGAGCCGGAGGAGAGCCCCTTCAGAAGCACTGATAGAGAATTAATTTCCAGTGAAAAGGTGGATAAGGATGATAAATATAACGGCGGCTATTATATGGACGACTATAACGATGATGATTATCCTGATGAGTACTCATACACCTATAAGCTCACTGATGAAGAGTATGAGAGGTTGGACAATGAAGATAAGTTTAAAGAGCTTTCTAAATTAAAGCAAAAGCTTGATAATCCTAATTTTCCCGATTGGACCGTTTTCACTCCTCACGGTGGGGGTAATATGGAGATTCATAAGGCGGAGTATAATGTTAGCATAGGCGATTATACTCTACAGGAATTTGACCGTAAAATCAAATTGAAGGAGGAGGCGCTAGCTAAGGTGCAAAAAAATTCGGCCCATGCTTTAAGTAAGAGCAAAGAGATTGAATCTTTGAATGATGCCCGTGAAGAGTTGAAAGAAATAATTTCTAAAACTGATAATGAAACGGTTAAAAAAGCTCTTAATAGCGAGTTGAGAAACTTCGATATGTGTGAGGAGAATCTTTTAAAGGCCAAAGAAAATTATTCAAAGAAAGCTTCCAGCGCATTTGTCAATAAAAACTTGAAAGCTCTTGGGGAGCTTACGAAGGAGAAGGACTCCTTCGAAAAAACATTGGACGCCTCTAAAAAAATTGCGTTTGAAAACTTTATAGCGTCACGATACCCAGACGCCAACGGCAATACTCGTAAAGCCGCAGCGAGGGAATGGATGCGAAACAATCCTGACGCTTATAAATCTATTAATAGAGAAATTATTTTGAATGGGTGAAATAAATATTTTTTAAAGGCTAAGGTTAAAAGAGGTTCAATGGAGTTAAAAATGAAGTATTATTTTTAACTCCATTGCCATTTTGGTATACTATCCTAAACATATTGTTGAAGGGACAAGATTATGGGGAATGAATTAAATATAATTGCTGATAGCTTTATAAAGACTATGATAAGTTTAGCGGTGGCTGTTATGTTTTCAATAGTAGGCCATATTCCAGTTAATTATTTTGAGAAACTCTCTAAGCAATCCGATTCGTTAGTGAAAGAGACTGCTATTGGAAACTCTAAGTTTAATGGAGGCCAGGAGGAGTCTTGCGAGATACTTAGTAAAAAATATGATCCCGGGCTTAATCGAAGTTCAAAATATCAACTTTTTACTGTTCGAATCAACTGTCATGAGAAGGACATGACAAATATACTTGTAAGCACTGATCAAGAAAATTATAGTAAAGTCCCCGTTAAGGGACATGCAAAAGTTAAAAAGGGCAAAGATGGGGTTGTTTTTAATAAACAAAGTTGATTAAAATTTTAATTGAACAAAAATTTAAGAATTTTATTATTAATTAATTCAAATTTTTTTGACTTATATAAAGATTATTCATATTACTATTACTAATTCCATGATATGTTAACTGATGTGATATTCCGGTTGAGTTATCCTTAAGCTTAATATTGTCTATATTGTTACTTGAGTAAGCCACTGGTCCCAAAGTATTTTTTATAACATAGCTTGAAGGCTGTCCCTCCACTATTCTTTTTTGACCGCCCTCATTTGTTTGATATTTAGGATGTGAGATTCCAGTAACAGTAAATTTACCATCAACTGTTTTGCAGGTGATGTGGTCAGTAACCTCCTGGTGTTGTGTAGCACAATTTGAAAAATTACTGTGTGATAGGTTGCTATTCACAACATAACCTGAGAACCCCTGATCAGTGTTTATGGGAACGCTAATGCTAACGCTGTAGGGAGTCTTGTTCACCTCATTTGTGCTTTGGTGTCCGACTCCGTAAGCGGCTGCTCCACCTGCAGCTACGATTGTGGCGGCCAAGCCAATAGTTGCTGTTATTTTAAAAGTTTTGGAATGCTCTTTAATAAAATTTTGATTACCCTTTAAAGCTTTAGGAACTCTACCTCCGTATAATTTATCATAAGCGTCTTCAGGTCTTTTAAAGTGCTCTCCACCGATCGGACATTCACGAATTTGAGCATTGCAGAGCTTAGCCTCTCCATTCACAATATGATACTTCATTTTTCACTCCAATTAAATAATTATAAAATATTATCTAACTTAACATTGATTGACAATTATTTCCTAATGTTTTATAATGAATTACTTTAATAAATAAAAGAGGATCAGTGAAATCCTGATCGAGGGATAAAATTGATTGACCGCAATGTTTTTTGGGGAACCCTTTTCAAAGCTTCAAACGCCCATAATGAAGAGGTTGTGGAGGAGTGCTTCAACATCTTTTTCACTATTCCAGAAAAAGACAAATATAAACAATATAGCTTTTACAGTTTGGCTTATTTTTGGCTGTCGAGGGTTAACCTCCATAACGCCAGACTTATTGAATTATATTATATGTGAATTATTTATTGAGCGATTCCATTGACAATATTAAAGCTAACCGGGACTCTATTTTTTATTATATTTATGATAATTTAAGCGGTTATAGAATTATTGAGGATATAATTTTAGAGTTAAATGTTTTCACTAAAATTGAGTGGCTTGACTTTGTCGGGGGAGAAATGGCGCTTGAGACAGCCTTCGCAAAGAGGGATGATAAAGATTTATATAAGGTGAACATTTAATGGGAGTTTTTAGAAGGCTTAAAACTGTATTCTAAGATCGCCCGCTATAGTTACGCAGTAATAATAACTATAGCGGATAATTTTATGCATTTATAGAACATTTTTAACAAAACGCTGTTGCTCGATATAACCCACAGTGGCACAGTTTTTGAGCGCTTTTACTCCAATATAAGACTTCACTCCTCATATTATTACTCTATAAATTTTGGTATAAATAAAGCTATAATCAAAACTTATAGAATCGAGACCTCCGATGAATAATGGAATAATTTTTAATCTAACCAACAGCGCGGCGCCACCGAACACACATATTTTATATTATGCGCTCGCCTCAATCGCTATTTTTGCCATAGGTGTTATGGTGGTTGATGGAATGAAGAATGCATTTATTAGAGGCGGAGAACACTTTTACATTTTAAGTATTATGAGTTTACTGATCTTAGCCTGTGGCGCCGTCTTCACTGTTAGTCATCTTGGCAAAGATTTAAAGACATTTAATAATTATAGAATTGATCCAGTGAGCTATTATAGCGTCAAGGATGATAAAGTGGTGTTGAAGAGCACATTTGATGCTAAAATTAAAGAAAAATATAACCTTGCTCCTTATGTGGAGGATGATGGAGAGGGGGAGACATATTTTGCTCAACATAAGGATAATTACAAAAATATTAAAACTGGAGTGATTCATCGGGATTGCGATGAGCACTTTAAAAGAATTAATGCTAAACAGGTTGAGCTTTTAAGCATCACCTGTGGTAGTGAAATATTAAAATAAATATGTCAATGCTGAACACGCTTTACTTGTAATTGACTTTATTTTTTAAGTAAAGTATAATGAAAATATATTAATCTATTTATACGGGGTGGTTAAATGTTTAATGCTAATGAGATGCATAGGGTGAGTAGTGAGAGGGAGTCACTTTCAATACTTCCAACAGATGTTGTTGCAGCGATTGAGGTTGCTGCTAAAAGTGGTAAGTATTCATGTGAAGTTCCTCGTAAGGTGTCATCCAATGCTAGCTTCATTGATACGGACCAGTTGCAAAGACTTAAGAATTTAGGATTTGCTGTGGGGGTTAAGATTAAAAATAAGAGGGGCCACCATGAACACGATGAAGACCCGATTGACTCTGTTATTTACACCATAAATTGGTAATAAACATCTTTATTAATGTTGTCAATATAACTTAGTCCGGTTACTTTTGTAACCGGACTAAGTGCTTTAAAAATAGATGCATAATTTTATCGGTAAAATACTTCACCACCCTTAAAAAATAGTAACACTATCTGTAAGAGATAAGCTTAAGAATTTTTAAATTGTAATGTAAGAAATATTAGACGCTTTATTATTTCGTGTTGCTTACGGAGTAGCGGGGGTTGTCTTCACTGAAGGAGTTTTGGTAGATTTCTTACTCGCCGTTGCCTTAACCGAGGAGGCTGGAATGGAGTTTGAAGAACTTTTAGCGGCTACTGGCTTGAAGAATTTTAAAAATTCTCTCGCCATAACTAGTCTTTCATCGGAGACTGTTCTTTCCTTTAACTGCCCTTCAAAGCCATAAAAGGCGGCTGTGGTGTAATAGTCAACACTCTGACCCGCTTTATCGAAACCGTATTTTTTCATTCTCTTCTGAACAAGCCCGTCCTCAACATTTTCCATATAATATTTAATGAAGGTTTTTTGAGTATTAAGGTCACTCCAATCTTTTCCTCGGGCTTTAGCATATTTTGCTAACTCAACACGATTGCTAATATCCCACTGATAAAAGCCGATGGCAGTGCCTCCGGTGTTTCCATATTTAATGGCCTCATCATTAGTCATTTGACTATCACCATACTGCTGTGCTTTTGCTCTCCACTTTGACTCTCCCCATCCATTACCGAGAATTCCTGCAGCTTGCTCTTTTGTCATGGGCTTGTTGCCCAATAATTTAAACTTTGTTGTGGTGAGATACTCTCCCATCGCCTGTGCGCTATTTTTTTGCTCCTGACTAACGTAGTCCATAGGATTATAGCTTTCATAAGGATTACTTTTAGATAACTGTGAGCATCCTGACAATAGAAGACTCAACAATATAAGCAATCCGACGGTGACGCCTAATCTATTATTTCTCATTTAAATCTCTTTTCACGCTCATGAACCATTATTATTATCTTACTAATTATATATGAAAACTTATCATTATCATAATTGACAAGAATTGTTTTTATGGATAAAATTGTTTTAATATTATTGAGTTGGTTAGGTGGAAGTAAAAATTATGAGTCAAATTTTCAAGGATGAGGGAAATGTACATGAAATTTACACTGAGGAACTTCCTGATAATCTTAAAGATTTCAGGGACCTAATGGTTAATAATAAAGTACCTAAGAGTAGTAAATATAAAACTGTGGTGTTGGACCGAACATTTATGGCCTACAACATCGCAAGCACTTTACCTCTCACAATGTTTTTATTTCTAAGTCTCTATTGGCTGAATAATTTTACCGTCAATATTAAAACGAATCCCACAGTTAATATTACCTTAGCCGTAACATTCTACTGCCTCTTAAGCTTTGTCACTTTCAGATTTTTTAGAGGGTTCGAGCATAGCAATAGAGGGATAAGATATAATAAACTAATTGAAAATAAGACTTCATTTTTACAAGCTAATCCTCAATTTGATAAACTGCTCGCAATTTACGCTCTTGAACCTGATAAGTATAAGCATTTGAACAATGTTTATATGGAGGAGTATTTCAAGTATTTTGATAAGTTGGAGGAGTTGAAGAGGGAGAATTTTGAGTTTAAACTGTTCCAGCAGAGGCTTGATGCCTTGAATGATGAGCTTGAGGTTCAATCATTGAAAGATAAATATAATCTTTAAAAACATTTTTTATGTATTTATTAACCGGTTATGATACATTTGACTTTTATAATTTTTTGTGTTATTGTTACATTAATGTTTTAAATATTAAGCGGAGACTTTGAATGCTTCGCTTTGCTCCCATAGGTTACTGGATAGACCGCAGCGCTTCGGACGCTGAGGAGAGAGTTCGATTCTTTCTGGGAGTGCGTTTAGTCGGTGGTGATACCTACGGTCACCTCCCCAGGGGCGGAAGTCAGCAAGGAAGCCGTAGCTCTTTCAGGTGTCGATTAAACACTTTAATGCCCGAATAGTTTAATGGTAAAACAACGCTTTCGTAATGCGTAGATCTCGTTTCGACTACGGGTTTGGGCTCCAAAAAATGTTTTAGTAGAATTCCTCTAAAGCGATTCTAGTAGGCGCCCGCTATAACCAATGAGTAAGTAAGGTTATAGCGGGCGCTTTCACATGATATAGAACAATTTTATCAAAATACTGTTTTCTGACGAACTATCAACTATAATAAAAATAAAATTTTTACATTTTAATAATCATAATAAATTGGCTGTAGAGCTGATCAATAGCACTGAAGTATCAATCGGCCACAGTCAAAATAAATATCCTTATAAAATTTTTAAAAAATTTTAAGAAATTATTGACTTTAATGATTTCATATGATTATAATGGTTGAGTTGAACAAATCGCTTCAACAACCCTCTAGCTTTAAGGATTGAAAAAATGTCCAACGCTTACGTTAACTCCGCACTCGAGGCTCTCAACTCTAAGTTCGGTGAAGAGTATGATTTCTCCGTCTCGAAGGGCGGCCGCAAGTATCACCGCATTGTTGCTCGCAACCGAAACCAGAGGGGCGAGCTTTACGGTGGACGCTCCTACATGTTTATCGAGAGCGCTTCAGGTGACGTTTACAAGTGCGCTGGCTGGAATGCTCCTGCTAAGCATGTCCGCCATTCGAGTGAGTCTCCGGAGGAGCTTGCCAACTGGCTGAAGACGGAGGCTGACCCCTTCGGTAGCTTCCTCTACCTGCGCTGATATCTCACCAATCCCTTTGGGGCGGAGCTTAGCTCCGCCCCAAAGAAGTATATTAAAAGTTACTAAATGTTTAAAAACACACAGAACACACAAATATAAACAATAACCAACAAAAATAAACAATATACTCTTAATAGCGATGTCTATAGATAATTATTCATCAACACTAAAAGGAGCATATTTATGAAATACCATATTAGCAAAGCCGGTAACCCGGCCCAATGTAAAGCCACTAAAAAAGGCTGCCCACTTGGAGAGGATGCTCCCCACTTCGATAGTAAAGATGCGGCACAACAATACATTGAAAAAACTGAGAAGGAGAAAAATTATGCCTTCAAAAGTTTTAATAAAGGCAGTAAAATTAATGATAATATTTCCCTCCTGGAGAATCTACCTGTAGATAAATCTCATGAGGGGTCAAGTGATGAACTTGAGAATTATTATGAAAATTATGCCCCCGGCTTTAATGTGATTGAAAGTGTGGATAGGATAGAGGACAATAATGACACCATACTTGAGAAGGATGGACTCTATTACCTTAGTCGAGCAACCTTCGGGTATAAAAACTTGGGAGTTATGAGCGTTCAAGAGGTGGTAAAAGCTAAAGCAAAACAGATAAATACCAAAGAAACTTTTATTCCAGAGGATGGCTCCATAAATGATGAAGAAATTTTATCAATGCTTAAAGAGATTAGGGATCATTCAAATAATAATAAAAAATTTATTGATGGTGGAGTTTATGACTATCAGTGGGATGAAAGTGATTATGTAAGAGAGATAAAAATAGATGATGCACAATTCATTGTTGATGGGTCAAGTGAATCATGGGAACAAGTGATTGAGATTGAGAGGGAGGATGGAAGTAAAATAATAATTCAGCCTCTTAAAGGAATAGCTGACAGGGGAATGACTGATGCTCCTGGTCCGGTAAAATTTGATGATGATTTTGAGGAAAATGGTCAATTATACAATATGCGGGAGATGACCACTGGTAAAATATATTTTGACACTCGTAGCAACAAGGGTGTTCTCCTGAAGGTTTGGAGTGGATCTGAAGGTGGAGATGATCATGAGTTTATCATTGATTCTAAGGGACTCCGCCGTAAGCATAAAACTGAGGAAAGGTTTTATAAAGATTCATACAATGATTATAGCGTTGACACTCAAAGATTGTACCTCATCGAAGGTGATGGAAGTGTAGATACTGACTATTGGAAGCCTAAAATAAGGTAATAGTTATTGACTTTTAATCATTATTATATTATTATTGAACTAATGCTAAACAATGGGTTTGGTGTATTTTTACTGAAGGGTTTGAAGATGAAGCTGGAAGAGACGGGCTGGCGAATGCTGGCAGAGGGAACCAAGTGGGAGCACGCTGAGTCCAAGATGGTGCTGCTTGAGGAATCCCATCCGTTGGATGAGCTTCTCACTCACATGCTCGCCAACTCCTGCGGTGGCCAC